>SJYV01016880.1:109929-200979 GCA_006410875.1 Neotragus pygmaeus | reverse complement strand
AAGTAAAAAAAAAAAAAAAAAAAAAAGATTTCCGTGAACTAGAGATATATTCTAATCCATTTGCACCAAGGAGCAGACCTTATTACTTTGGCTGAGTACCAGAATCTAATTTCTTTTAGTTCCTACTTTCATGGGTGGCCACTAAACCTTCAGCAATCATTAACCTGTCACTATTATGTGCTAAGCAGTTGACCTTACTTGTAAGTTTTAAATGTCAAGGAAAAACTTTATGATTTATTATTTAATTTTTTTCTGAGACATTTATAAGATTACATGTTTGTTTATTATGAACTGTTTGTATGTAGGAACAATTTCTTACTCATTTTTGTATTCTATATACCTTGCACATCATTGATGATCAATAGGTGCTTACTGATTTGAATTGTTTTATTTATCCAAAACAGGTCACTGTCAATTGCAGTCTCATATTTCACTGAGCAAAACTTACTACTACAAATATGAGCCATCCAATGAAAACAACCCCAAGGAAGAAAGGTAAGTTATTTCTATTATTTAAGCTACTTGCCAATCTCTCCAGGTTTCTGATTTTTGGTACCTACCACTTGGCCTGCCTCTTGAGAAACTTATATGCAGGTCAGGAAGCAACAGTGAGAACTGGACATGGAACAACAGACTGGTTCCAAATAGGAAAAGGAGTATGTCAAGGCTGTATATTGTCACCTTGCTTATTTAACTTCTATGCAGAGGATATCACGAGAAACGCTGGGCTGGAAGAAGCACAAGCTGGAATCAAAATTGCTGGGAGAAATATCAATAACCTCAGATATGCAGATGCCACAACCCTTATGGCAGAAAGTGAAGAGGAATAAAAAAGCCTCTTGATGAAAGTGAAATTAGAGAGTGAAAACGCTAGTTTAAAGCTCAACATTCAGAAAACAAAGATCATAGCATCTGGTTCCATCACTCCATGGGAAATAAATGGGGAAACAGTGGAAACAGTGTCAGACTTTATTTTGGGGGGCTCCAAAATCACTGCAGATGGTGACTGCAGCCATGAAATTAAAAGACACTTACTCCTTGGAAAAGAAGTTATGACCAACCTAGACAGCATATTCAAAAGCAGAGACATTACTTTGCCAACAAAAGTCCATCTAGTCAAGGCTATGGTTTTTCCAGTGGTCAGGTATGGATGTGAGAGTTGGACTATGAAGAAAGCTGAGCACCGAAGAATTGATGCTTTTGAAGTGTGGTGTTGGAGAAAACTCTTGAGAGTCCCTTGGACTGCAAGGAGATCCAACCAGTCCATTCTGAAGGAGACCAGCCCTGAGATTTCTTCGGAGGGAATGATGCTGAAGTTAAAACTGCAGTACTTTGGCCACCTCATACAAAGAGTTGACTCACTGGAAAAGACTCTGATGCTGGGAGGGATTGGGGGCAGGAGGAGAAGGGGACGACAGAGGATGAGATGGCTGGATGGCGTCACTGACTCGATGGATGTGAGTCTGAGTGAACTCCGGGAGTTGGTGATGGACAGGGAGGCCTGGCGTGCTGTGATTCATGGGGTTGCAAAGAGTTGGACACGCCTGAGTGACAGTTATGTCTGGAAAAACTAATATATATGCACTTTACACATATTTAGTAAATTAATCATTAGTTCAACAAAGAATTATTGATTGCTTACTTTGTGAAAAAAAGAGCAGTAGAATTTGATAATACAAAGAATAAACAGCTGAAATTCTTAAAAAAAAACTTTCATTTCAGTGAAAGAAATAAATAATAAACATGTATATAAATGAACTCCTGAGAATTTTAAAAATAGTACACTAGGTGAAGAAAAATAGAAACATATACTAATGCCATAGATTGATTATACAGACTCTTTGAAGAGATTTACAGTAAGCTTAGAACTGATTCTAAAAGTCAGCCATGTGACAATTGAAACATTATAAGTAAAGAGAGGGCAAATGTCTTCTGAAGGCAGAACAAGATACAGTCAGTTCAGTTCAGTCATTCAGTTGTGTTCAACTCTTTGTGACCCCATGGACTGCAGCACACCAGGCTTCCCTGTCCATCACCAAATCCTTGAGCCTACTCAAATTCATGTCCATCACATGGAGTGATACCATTAAACCATTTCATCCTCTGCCATTCCTTTCTCCTCCTGCCTTTAATCTTTCCCAGCATCAGGGTCTTTTCCAATAAGTCGTTTCTTTGCATCAAGTGCCCAAAGTATTAGAATTTCAGCTTCAACATCAGTCCTTACAATGAATATTCAGGACTGATTTCCTTTAGGATGGACTGGTTGGATTTCCTTGCAGTCCAAAAAACTCTCAAGAGTCTTCTCCAACACCACTTCAAAAGCATCAATTCTTCCGTTCTCAGCTTTCTTTATAGTCCAGTTGTCACATCCATACATGACTACTGGAAAAAGCATAGCTTTGACTAGACGGACCTTTGTTTGTAAAATAATGTCTCTGCTTTTTAATATGCTGTCTAGGTTGGTCATAGCTTTTTTTCCAAGGAGCAAGCGTCTTTTAATTTCACGGCTGCAGTGATTTTGGAACCCCCCAAAATAAAGTCTGTCATTCTTTCCATTGTTTCCCCATCTATTTGCCACAAAATACAGTAGCTTGAAATTTGATACTCTGAGTAGTTAAAGCATATCACTTTCAAAGATGTATGTAGGAACCAGAAAATGTTCTGTTTAGGAGAAATGTGAAGTATATATCAAGTCAGGAATTCCATTTTATCTATCTAATTTAATATTCATTGTTAAATGTTATTCTTCTTATCTCATAGAAAAGTAATTTTACATAGAGACTTTGTGTAACTTGATCAAAGACTTAATCAATGGAGTCAATGTTTGAAAACAAGAGATTCTGATTTCAGTTCCCATATTCATCCCACAGTACTACCTGCCTTGATCATTTCCCATTTCTTGATCATGGCTCATTTTAAGGACTACAGTATTTTCTTTTTCCTGTGCAATTCGTCCCTAAGCTTCTCCTTCTACTCAAGTGTTCCAGTAAAATTTATGAAGTCTCCCCTAAGTTTAATGGTGTCAGTTGTCCCAACCTCCCATCCAACTGCCTGTTGGATTATTTAACTAAACCTATTGACCCCCTGATGTGTGTCCCTTAGATTTCAGTTTTGTCCAGCCCGATGCTATATAAGTGCTAAAATTCATGGTGGCTCAAACGGTAAATTGTCTGCCTGCAATGCGGGAGACCAGGGTTCGAATCCTGGGTTGGGAAGATCTCTTGGAGAAGGAAATGGCAATCCACTCCAGCACTCTTGCCTGGAAAATCCCATGGACAGAGGAGCCTGATAGGCTACAGTCCATGGGGTCCCAGAGAGTCGGACATGACTGAGCGACTTCACTTTCACTTTCACTATGCTATATAAGTAGGGCAGCCTGTCTGGGATTCTTGATGTATAGCTATAGAATGATTTAACTTCTCCAGAAAGAAAAAGAAAACTTTTTTTTCAAAAGAAAAAAAAACATTGTAGATATTGTTTGGATTAGAAAATTCAAACAATGAATAAATAAAAAAGAAAGTAAAGAAGAAGAAACAAATTTTGTTATACACAGAAAAGTTTTAAACAGATGGAATCTTTAATGAATAGGACGATAGAATCTAATCAGTTTTTGCTAAACAAGATTGAGTGGCTAAAAAAACAAATTTGATTGTGTATTGCCAGACTCCAGGGTCAGTGAATTCTGAAGGAAGAAATGATTTGATTGCATTTCTGGAAATATAGATTTCTAAGTTACTGGGGACTAATACTGAGAATGATCAAATTAGAGTAAAAGGGCATTTTAGATGCCATGAAGAACTTTAATAATGTAAAGAAACAAGTGATTCCAACATTTAAGTTCTCTGATAACAGAGTACACAGACATTTCCAAAAAGCAAGATGGTAAACCACTGTTTAAAATTATTATTCACTTTGCCAATCTTATTAGAGAAAGTGAATGAAAGATAAATTTACTTATTTGTGCCTTAAAGAAAATATCTATGATAAGCAAAGACCCCAGGGAAATCCTTTTCTAAAAGGTTCTGCATTTGTTTCTGTTGTGCCTTGTCAAGACCTACAGTACTAAAATTCAACACCAATAGAAAACATAAAAAGTGCCACTAGTCCAAATGGTCATCTATTCAGTTGTAGTGGTCAGCACATTCACCTTACAGGCAAAAGGTCCCCGATTCAAAACTGGGAGGAAAGAGCTCGACCTCCAGACTTCGGGTTTTCCTGGTGGCTCAGACAGTAAAGAATCTGCTTGCAATGTGGGAGACCTGGGTTCAATTCCTGGGTTGGGAAGATCCCCTGAAGGAGGACATGGCAACCCACTCCAATATTCTTGCCTGGAGAATCCCCATGGACAGAGAAACCTATCAAGCTAAAGTCCATGGGCTCACAAAAAGTCAGACAAAACTGAGCGACTTCAGCACACACAGCACACATATCGTGTATATCTTAAAGGACTATGTGTACCAGGACTTTCTTTCTTGAGGATGTTTTTCTTGTCTTTTCTTTCTTTTTACGTGTATCTATTCATTTTAATCCTCACAATAACTTTTAGAGGTGGATATTATTATTATTCTATTTTACAAATGAGAAAACTGTGTCACGGAAATATTAAATATCTTGCCAAAGTTAGATGGTAGTAAATATGAATCTTAGATTTAAACTGAGGAGGTCTGACTCCACACTCTGAATTTTAACTACTGTGTCTTCAGTTCTGTTCAGTTCAGTCGCTCAGTCGTGTCTGACTCTGTGACCACATGAATCACAGCACGCCAGGCCTCCCTGTTCTTCACTAACTCCCGGAGTTCACTCAGACTCACGTCCATCAAGTCAGTGATGCCATCCAGCCATCTCATCCTCGGTCGTCCCCTTCTCCTCCTGCCCCCAATCCCTCCCAGCATCAGAATCTTTTCCAATGAGTCAACTCTTCACATGAGGTGGACAAAGTACTGGAGTTTCAGCTTTGCATCATTACTGTACTTTATACATGATGTATAATATATCTAGTGTATATTATAACCACTAGATTATGTCACAGTGCAAGGGGATCTTGAGAAAAACCAAGGAGTGTGACTGGTAATATGAAATAAAAATATCCATCACTCAATTATCTTGACTTTAAAGCACAACTTGACTCTCTCACGGGTGGTCTCAATCTGTCTTCTCAAGCTAACCACATATAGTATTCAATGTTCGTGGGGTCCCTCCACTCTATTTCACTATTCTTTACTTAAAAGTCAAAACCTGCCATTATTTCTATCATCGGTTCTGGTCATCCTAAGAAGCAAAGGCCTTTCCCACTGACCTAATGACCTATTTTCTCAAATAAATATTGGTATAACCAAGAGAATTTGAGGAGGTATTGCAAAATAATTGAAAAATAAAGCTGCTTAGCAACTTCCACATGAGTGTTTAAAAGATACATTCCTAATAAGTTTCCTTAGCCTTCTTACCAGGTCACTGCTTCCATCATCACGGTATCTCTATTTACTATCCTGGATGCAATTTTCTCTCTCTCTCTAGCGATTTCTGTAGTTCAGTCACCATATACTTAAAATAATATACCAGAGGCTTTTAAATACTTATACAACATGGACATTTTGATATCTCTGTTGTATTTCAATGAAATCACCTTGTCACCTTCTTCATAAGAACTCTTCCCATTTTCTTATTTCAAAGAAAACTATTTTAATAGCATCTATTTCCTTAAACCATCTCTAGTTCCTACTCCATCATTTCCCACTCTTCAGAAAGAAAAGTAGGATTATAAACTGACAAAAAATCTGCTACAATCTTGGGCTTTTTGAAATTTCCACATCAGTCATACAAACAACTTTCACTCATGCTCATTTCAGTCAAAGCTTAATGGTTTTATTAAACTGAGTCACAGCATGCCTCCTTCTTCCACCCTCACCCTATTTTTCTATAGTCTGGTCTCATATTTCCTTACCATCTACAACTTAAGGACTCTGCTTCACCTCTCCTCTGCATTACGAAACCACAAGTACAGTGTCACAAAAGATCTTGTAAATCATTCAGAATGTTTACAATACCAAGATCACAAACTCTAAAATTTCTTTTTCTAAACACACTCTCACAGCCACCCACTTACCACAGTTGCTCTGTTATTCTGGAATCTGCTCCAAAAAAAGTAATTCATTTTCACAGAAATTTAGGATTGCTAATGGCCTCATCCCATCTGTAATGAGGACGCCTACACTACTCTTAAAGATAGCTATCTAGACTCTGCTAAGCACACTCAGAGATAGAGAGATCAGCACTTTGTGGAGAATGATGGTAAGAGGTAATTAATTCGGACTTGTAGAGACTTAAATCCTATTTCACACTTAAGTACATCTGTCGGTCTTAGTTCTCAACTTAAAATTAAAACAGAATTTCATATTTTCACCCTCTCAAACAACTCATCTTCAAATACTTAAACCGTTTTTATTGACTTCATCATTTTTCATCTCTGTTATATTTACTCTGGCTAAATGCAAGTAATATCAGCTAGTCAGTTCAGTTGCTCACTCATGTCCGACTCTGCAACCCCATGGAGTGCAGCATGCCAGACCTCCCTGTCCATCACCAACTCCTAGAGCTTACTCAAACTCATGTTCATCGAGTCAGTGATGCCATCCAACCATCTCATCCTCTGTCGTCCCCTTCTCCTCCTGCCTTCAATCTTTCCCAGCATCAGGGTCTTTTCCGATGAGTCAATGCTTTGCATCAGGTGGCCAAAGTAGGAGTTTCAGCTTCAGCATCAGTCCTTCCAGTGAATATTCAGGACTGATTTTCTTTAGGATGGACTGGTTGGATCTCTTTGGTGCTTCTGTTAAAATGAGGTACAGAGAAGTATGTGGCCCTCTATGGCTTCAAAAATGCATGCTGTCACAAAGAGAAATCAGTGATGGAGATGTATTTACTGTCCTGTCTTCAGTGCTTAGAATAATGCCTAACACACAGTAGATACTCATTAAAAACTTATTAAATGAATGCTTAAGTAATAAACTGATAATTATACTCTAGATGTGCTGTATTTGAATCAGAATACAATGAAATAGTCACCACTGTGCCTAGATACTATGCTGTTGTTTAGAAAACCAAATATTGGATTGATTTTTATAATAGCCTTATTACAGACTTTGTTGTTTATCAAAGTCTCAAGGTTTTGGAGATGCTAGATTTGTTTCATTATAAATTACTTTTAATTGCATCTTCATCCATTTTTGTGTTTATGCAATTAAAAAAATCCAAGAGTAGATTTTATAATGTTCCTATTATATTTTATTTTCTTTGATGTAGTTCATCTTTTTATTCAAAATCTTTATGAACCATAATGCTGCCACGTATCACATTAAGGATTCTTTCCCAGTTTTGTGTCATCTACCTGTTTGATTCAAATTACTTTGTGGGCATATGGTAAAGTGAAATGCTGTTTAGTGTGTCTATGTTCCAAGCATTGTGTTAAAAATTTTTCACAGCTTTTCCTAACACATCTACTCCTTCTGCCATCTTCCCAAAAGTTCCTCCCATGCTTTTTGATAAGCTTCCTTGTAAGTCTTTTTTATAATTACTGATTAAAACAGAACAGTTCTGCACAAGTAAAGATATTCGTCCCAGTCACAGAGTCAGACATTCATGATTCAATAAATAATTAATGAACACCTACTGTGTGGAGTCAAAATTATTACATTAAAAAGTCTTTACCTTTGTGGGGAAAACAAATAAATGTGTAATATAATGGCAGAAACTGTTAAGTTCTACCCAGAAAAATAAACTATGGGTGAAAGCTATTAAAGGGATACCTCATTAGAATGGAATTGGGAGGCCAGAACAGGGAAATCTCATGCACATTCCATGCAACTTCAATACAGATCCCAACAGGGGGAAAAGTATATTGCATTGCCAGCAAGAAGGAACACTACTGTGTCAGCAAGAAGAGTTTCTTCTCCTCTAGAGACAGCTGAGCCAATGAGAGGCTGTCATGACTCAGACAATAAATAGCCACTATAGTTTGAACTCCCAGTTTCCTCCAAAGAACTCTTTATTGTCTGAGCCACCAGGCAAGCCCTTGTTTGTAACAGCCCTACCAACGTGCCCTTCTCCTCTAAAAAGAGTTTCTTCTCTTTTATTTTTACCGGACTTGTAGGTGGCGTGCCGTAGTTACATGTCCTGAATTGCAATTCTTTGCTGCTCCTTAAAAAAATTTTTTTGCTAGTAAAATAACTGGTTCTTTTATTGTTTTAGGTTAACAGTGGTAATATGATTTGGGTGTGATGGTATCTGTGTTAGATAAGTGGCAACAGAAGACTTTCCTGAAGTAACATGAGCAGGCACCCAAATGAAGTGAAAGAAATCCATGAAAAAACTCTGATGAGGAGAGTCAGCAAGGCTTTGGGGTGAAATTTTGCTTGGCCTTTTCACAAATAGCATGAGAGCCAGTGTGGCCAAATCAGAGTGATGTCCTTAATGAAACAATATATTATTCAACATCTGAATGCAACCAGCCAAGTAGTCACTTAGCTGTACAATCTTGCTCTCACATAACTTGTATTTCTTCATTTTATGATCAGAGAAACCAAGAAAAACAATGATTTCCCTAGTTTCCTCAGATTTTTCCTCACATACTGATAAGTTTAATTTTCCACAATTGACCATGATTTTAGAATGGACTTCCCTGGTGGCTTGGATGGAAAAGAATCTGCCTGCCATGCAGGAGACCCAGGTTCAATCCCTGGATCAAGACAGTCCCCTGGAGAAGGGAATGGTTACCCATTCCAGTATTATTGCCTGGAGATTCCATGGACAGAGAAGCCTGGAGGACTATAATCCATGGGGTCACAAAGAGTCAGACGCGGCCAAGTAACTTTCACTTTCACTCACTTTAGAATGATATAAGACTACCAGATTTAAATTTAGAAGACGTCTCATCATTGACTTACATTAGCTCCAAGAAATTAAATAGTATTATCTTCATATACCCATTTCTTCACCTGTAAATAAGAGATAGTGATACAGCTTCTTGCATGGACACTTATATTGCCCTTAGGACATCTTTTTCTCTTTCTTAATCTTCTTCCCTTTTAATCTAAGTGATTCTTACATCCCAGTATACAACAAAAAATGTCTTCTGTAACACTGCAGTTCCAAAGTCTGTGCCTTTGCATATATTCCAGTGTGCCCAGAATACTTTCCCTTCACCTTACCTCCTTCCCTTCTCGGTAAATGCCTGTGTATTTATCCATATATACAGCTCAAATGTTCACTCTTCTGCCATACTTTATTTGAGTTTCCTAAGCAATTGATTTCACTCTATTAACATTTCCATAGGACTTTGTATGTCTACTATCATACCTGGTCTTTTCCATAGGACTGGGAGATACCTGAAGTCTGAAACAATTATTTACACATGTGTCACCTTAAAATAGCTCTAGAACTGAGCAGGACTTAAATGATATACACTACACATGCTCAAGCATATAGACAAGCATAGTCACATATTCTCATTGTAGAGTGCATCCATTTGGCAATATAACTTAGATTCTAGTCTTTTCAATAAGATTTTCTGAGTTTATACTCCACTTCCACCACCTCAAAGCTGCATAACCTAGGAAAAGTCACTTGATATCTCTGAGCCTTGGTTCCCCAATCTTTACCATTGGTTTAAAATGATTCCAATATCACAGCATTGTGGTAACAATGCAATGAGTGCTTATAGGGAATTTAGTTATTTAAAATCTTAGATATTATTCCACTTACTCTTTATATATATTTTCTCTTTGTGTCCAGAAGTATGTCTTCTACATATTAGGGGATCATAGCATTATCCACTAGAGTGCATAGCAGTGTCTACAACATAGAAGACAATAAATGTTGTGCTGTGCTGTGCTTAGTCACTCAGTTGTGTCCAGCTCTTTGCTACTCTGTGGACTGTAGCTGGCCAGGCTCCTCTGTCCATGGGGATTCTCCGGGCAAGAATACTGGAGTGGATTGCCATGCCCTCCTCCAGGGGATCTTCCCAACCAAGGGATAGAACCCAGGTCTCCCACATTGCAGGCAGATTCTTAACCATCTGAGCCACCAGGGAAGCCCCAGTAAATGTTACTGACTGATAAATGAATGGAAAAAAACACTACCTTTCTAAAGTGAAATTCACAGAAATTTTCCTAAAGGAAAAACTGAAAATCCTAGATATAAAATAAATCATCTGAAAATACAAAGCCAGAAGTAAAAATTAGAACTCAACTTCTAAAACATTCTAATCTCACAAACTACTTGCTATTACACTGCTTTTTCATAATTAATGTATGTGGTTATGCTGTTGCTGCTAAGTCACTTCAGTCATTTCCAACTCTGTGCGATCCCATAGACAGCAGCCCACCAGGCTCCCCCGTCCCTGGGGTTCACCAGGCAAGAACACTAGAGTGGGTTTCCACTTCCTTCTCCGATGCATGAAGTGAAAAGTGAAAGTGAAGTCTCTCAGTCGTGTCCGACTCTCAGCGACCCCATGGACTGCAGCATACCAGGCTCCTCTGTCCATGGGATTTTCCAGGCAAGAGTACTGGAGTGGGTTGCTATTCTCTTCTCCCATATGTGGTTATAAGTATATAAAAATAAAGAGAAGTAAGGAAAGGAGAAGAATTAGGGGAAGGATTAAAATATATTCAGTCTAACTATAGCTTATTAACTTATTGGGGAAAATTTATGCATTTTGCTCACTCTTAATCACGTTCATATTTGTGATTTGATGTATGATGCCTGCTCCTTTCATATTCTCTCACTGCTTATTACATTCAAGCTTGTATTATGTGCTCCTTCCAAAGCAAATTCAGCTATCATTATTTCTAATCACTTGTTTTATCTGTGGATTGTGTAAATCAAAGAGAATCAACTGTATTAAAAGTACCTTAATTACTATTTGTTGAGAGTCCCTTAGATATATTCTTTTACTAAATGAGGAATAATTTGTTTTTAGTTAATATCAACATATCACAATTTAATTTGGAAGTGTAGTTGAAACTATCAGTTCAGTTCAGTCGCTCAGTCACATCTGACTCTTTGTGACCCCATGAATTGCAGCATGCCAAGCCTCCCTGTCCATCTATAAGTAATAATTAAAGAAGAATCAACATACAAATTATAATGCAGGCCTTTGCCAATGGGAGGAAGAGACCTGGATGGTACACACAATCAAAAATGGAAAAAAATGTTTGGTTTATTTTGGAATCTTTCTATTCCAAATCCAAATAGCATGGGTATAATAAAATTTTAGCAATTTGAATAAAGAAACCATTTACAGTCAAAAATTTTCATCACAAGAAATGAAATAAAATTTATACCAACTTTTAATCCCTGAGCAGATCACTGACAGAAGACAGATCACTGGTTAAAAAACAAACAAACAAGAAAATCAGAATATCTTTCAGAAGACTCACAAAGAATAACAAGTTAAAATCTCCTTGACAGTTATGTTGCCCCATATTTTTTACAGTTTTAGCATGTGAATAAGTACCAAAAAAAGGAAATTTGGTGAGCAAAGCTGATGGAAAAGATGTACTGATTATAGCAGCATAAAGGATGGTATGAAACCAAAGCATCTGCTAAAATGTGCACTGTTCTTTGGATTCCAGAAGCAGAGGGACACTGCCATGTTTTACAAAACAGACTGAGGCACAAAGATCAACAGTGTTCACTGTTGAACCAATCATCTCTGAGAAAATAATGATATATTTAAAATTTGTTTTTGGTAGCCTTTCAATTTATTCTTTTCATTGTTCAAATCTCCATCCATTTGGACACCCTCTGCTCAGGTGCTAAAATCCAGGCTTTTTGTTCACCTTAGCTGAAATATTCCTGGCAAGCCGTCTTTTTCTATGGTGGAAATGTGCATAGTTTTCCTGTGTTCTCCTTACATTATCAAATCTCATCTCTCTTATCTTTCATCCTCACCAGAATCTCCTCAGGTTTCCGCCCCTCCCCCCCCAATAATTGACATGTTATAAACCAGTGGGTCGCAAATACTTGCATCATCATCTAGAATCATCTGGAAGGCTTGTTAAAACATACATTTCTGGGAACCATCCCAGAGTTTCTGATTCTGTAGGACATTTCCAGCAAGTTCCCAGGTAATACTATTGCTGCTTACCATGGCAACATCTTTGAGAACCACTGTTATAGCATTTACAAATTCATTAACATTTAGCCTTTGAAGCATAATGGTAACAATGCACAGTCCCCCCAAAGGATTTTTTGTAGCAATGGGAAATATAATTAATATAAATGACTGTAGACCTATCATATGGTCTTCGCTGTTGGCTCAGTTGGTAAAGAATCCACCTGCAATGCGGGAGACCTGGGTTTGGTCCCTGAATTGGGAAGATTCCCTGGAGAAGGGAATGGCTACCCACTCCAGTATTCTGGCTTGGAGAATTCCATGGACTGTGTAGCCTATGGGGCCACAAAGAGTCAGACACTACTGAGTGACTTTCACTCACACTAACTCACCATATGACCCAGGTATTCTGCTTCTGTATGTTTGTCTGAAGAACATGAACACACTAATTTGAAAACATTTGTGTACTTCTATGGAGAAGGCAGTGGCACTGCACTCCAGTACTCTTGCCTGGAAAATCCCATGGATGGAGGAGCCTGGTGGGNTTAGATATATTCTTTTACTAAATGAGGAATAATTTGTTTTTAGTTAATATCAACATATCACAATTTAATTTGGAAGTGTAGTTGAAACTATCAGTTCAGTTCAGTCGCTCAGTCACATCTGACTCTTTGTGACCCCATGAATTGCAGCATGCCAAGCCTCCCTGTCCATCTATAAGTAATAATTAAAGAAGAATCAACATACAAATTATAATGCAGGCCTTTGCCAATGGGAGGAAGAGACCTGGATGGTACACACAATCAAAAATGGAAAAAAATGTTTGGTTTATTTTGGAATCTTTCTATTCCAAATCCAAATAGCATGGGTATAATAAAATTTTAGCAATTTGAATAAAGAAACCATTTACAGTCAAAAATTTTCATCACAAGAAATGAAATAAAATTTATACCAACTTTTAATCCCTGAGCAGATCACTGACAGAAGACAGATCACTGGTTAAAAAACAAACAAACAAGAAAATCAGAATATCTTTCAGAAGACTCACAAAGAATAACAAGTTAAAATCTCCTTGACAGTTATGTTGCCCCATATTTTTTACAGTTTTAGCATGTGAATAAGTACCAAAAAAAGGAAATTTGGTGAGCAAAGCTGATGGAAAAGATGTACTGATTATAGCAGCATAAAGGATGGTATGAAACCAAAGCATCTGCTAAAATGTGCACTGTTCTTTGGATTCCAGAAGCAGAGGGACACTGCCATGTTTTACAAAACAGACTGAGGCACAAAGATCAACAGTGTTCACTGTTGAACCAATCATCTCTGAGAAAATAATGATATATTTAAAATTTGTTTTTGGTAGCCTTTCAATTTATTCTTTTCATTGTTCAAATCTCCATCCATTTGGACACCCTCTGCTCAGGTGCTAAAATCCAGGCTTTTTGTTCACCTTAGCTGAAATATTCCTGGCAAGCCGTCTTTTTCTATGGTGGAAATGTGCATAGTTTTCCTGTGTTCTCCTTACATTATCAAATCTCATCTCTCTTATCTTTCATCCTCACCAGAATCTCCTCAGGTTTCCGCCCCTCCCCCCCCAATAATTGACATGTTATAAACCAGTGGGTCGCAAATACTTGCATCATCATCTAGAATCATCTGGAAGGCTTGTTAAAACATACATTTCTGGGAACCATCCCAGAGTTTCTGATTCTGTAGGACATTTCCAGCAAGTTCCCAGGTAATACTATTGCTGCTTACCATGGCAACATCTTTGAGAACCACTGTTATAGCATTTACAAATTCATTAACATTTAGCCTTTGAAGCATAATGGTAACAATGCACAGTCCCCCCAAAGGATTTTTTGTAGCAATGGGAAATATAATTAATATAAATGACTGTAGACCTATCATATGGTCTTCGCTGTTGGCTCAGTTGGTAAAGAATCCACCTGCAATGCGGGAGACCTGGGTTTGGTCCCTGAATTGGGAAGATTCCCTGGAGAAGGGAATGGCTACCCACTCCAGTATTCTGGCTTGGAGAATTCCATGGACTGTGTAGCCTATGGGGCCACAAAGAGTCAGACACTACTGAGTGACTTTCACTCACACTAACTCACCATATGACCCAGGTATTCTGCTTCTGTATGTTTGTCTGAAGAACATGAACACACTAATTTGAAAACATTTGTGTACTTCTATGGAGAAGGCAGTGGCACTGCACTCCAGTACTCTTGCCTGGAAAATCCCATGGATGGAGGAGCCTGGTGGGCTGCAGTCCATGGGGTCGCTAAGAGTCGGACACGACTGAGCGACTTCACTTTCACTTTTCACTTTCATGCACTGGAGAAGGAAACGGCAACCCACTCCAGTGTTCTTGCCTTGAGAATCCTAGGGACGGGGGAGCCTAGTGGGCTGCCGTCTGTGAGGTCACACAGAGTCAGACACGACTGAAGCGACTTAGCAGCAGCAGCAGCAGCAGTGTACTTCTATGTTTATCACAGAATTATTTTCCATAGACAAGATAGGAAAACAAGTGCCCAATGATATATGGATCAGTATAGAAGATGTGATATATATACACAAATACTACTTAGTCATAAAAATGAATGAAATACTGCCATTTGGGACAATATGGATGGATATTGAAGACACTATGCTAAACTAAATACGTCAGAAAGAGAAAGATGAGTTCCATATAATTTTTCCAATATGTGGAATCTCAAAAAATAAGTAAATAAAAATTTTTAAAAATGAACTCATAGAAAGAGAACAGAACAGTGATTCCCAGGGAAAAGGGAATTGGGTGAAATCGGTGAAGAGTATCAACTGAAGAGGAATGTAAACTAAATTTTTGATATATGGTGCATTGTATACATTGCATACTCTTTACATTGCAGGATATAGAAGTCAAGTTATGGTGCTGTACACTTGAAAATTACATAATATATAATACACATACGAAAGTGAAAGTGTTTGTCCTTCAGTCATGTCTGACTCTGCGACCAGGCTCCTCTGCCCATGGAAATCTCCAGGGAAGAATACTGGAGTGGGTGGCCATTGCTTTCTCCAGGGAGTCTTCGGATCCAGGGATTGAACTCAAGTCTCCTCACTGCAGGCAGATTCTTTACCATCTGAGCCACCAGGGAAGCCCCAAGACACATATATATCGCTGTATTTCCCAGCACGTAACACGTGTCCATTAATATTTTATTGAGTGAATTTGAATACAAAATAACAAATATATAATATTTTAATCTGGCCTAGTAATTCTAAGATTGGGCAGTAGCTTGAGAGGAAGGACCTTTCCAAGTAAATAGTCACCTGCTTTTTGGATGATAAATCCAGCTCAATCAGGAAAAAAACACATGAATTAAAAATGCTAATAACAGTGATAGTAATAGTACAACACATTTACAAAACGAGAAGTTGGAAAATCTTAAAATATTTTCATAGCCCGCATACACTGGGCTCAAAATAGTTAAAACAATACATCTTAGACTGCAGCATACTAGACAAATCTTCAAGAGTCTGTGTAGCACAGTGAGTGTCCTAAAGTCAATGACTTCTACACAGCAGGGAGAGCTTTCTCAGGTGGTGACCAACCTAAAAAGCTATTCACTTGAGCCGACATCCAAAACAACCCAGATGACTCGTCCCCTGCTAGAGAAGGATGTCACTTTTGCCTTACAGGTAGGCATTTTGCACAGTATCTATTAACAGAAAACAAATATTCTTAAAGTTGCACCCTCCCAAACTAGAACCAGAGCAACAGAAATCCATAAACATGAAGGCATGGTTTCAGAGAATACAGAGAGAGAAAAGAAGGCTCTTGAAAAGTAATTTAAGCCCTGGAACGAAGAGTCCATTTAGATTCAATAGACATGATATAGGAACAGTATGGGGGACTGAAGATCAGCAGGGCAACAAAGGAAAAAACAGTTTCTGAAAAAGATTAGGACAGGGACAATTCTCTTTCCAGAAATGGCCAACCTTTTAATACTGAAGTAAAGAATATACAGTATTATGCAATTTGATTCATACATGCTTAAAGTAACTGTATACAGAAAATTTAACATTTAGGAGTCATTAAAGAAGTTATTTCGGAACACTACTATTACTACTACTAAATCACTTCTTCCTTAAGGGTCAGTGTTATAATAAGGCATATTTCTCCCTGAGCATCACAGAACTGCATTTTGGTCTTCAGCACTCAATATCACGAATTCAAAAATGCTGTGCCCATGTTATAGATAAAAAAGTAAATTGAGGATCAGTATTGGGACTTGAATTCAGATCGTCTGAGGGCAAACTCGGTGTGTTTCTTATGCACAGCTGTCTCCTTTTGGTATTCTGTAATTAAAGCCCTGATAATTATTTAAATCAATGCTATAGCATAATCTAGAGGGAACTAGCCAAAAATTATCCATTGCAAGTACTCTAAACAAGTTTATTCTTTAGACAAAATTATACTCTATATGCTTTTGCAGCAGTATTTCAACAAAAAAATTTCTCTTCAGTCATATCCACATTTATGGGACAACATCAATTTTAGCAGCAACATTTTGAATATAAAGGAAGTGTAGCTTCTCAGGGATTGAGAGAGAACTTGTGAATTACACTGCATTATATATTACAAAAGTGTAGGTGACTATCTCTAGATGAATAATCCCCCAATCTACATAACCTATGCTTAAGTTTTTATTTTAATTGTATATCAGTATTTAATTAGAAAAATATTTCTAATGATACTACACATCTAAAAGATTGCTATGGTGGCAGTTTTACCATTAAGTCACTGACATCCACAAAAACAGCCTGTGTCACATGCATCTCCACATCTTGAGGTCTGAAGGAACCTTATTGAGCAGTACTCCAACAGCTCATTGAAGTGAGTGGAAAAGCAAAATTTGAGATTGAATACACCTGGATTTGAATTCCAACTCCAGCACATAACAGTTGTCAAACGTTAAGCTCTCTGAGGCTAGGTATGTTTATCTAATTAGGATTATAGAGGTAAGTATTTCTTGAGTACTTATTTCACATACACATCAATAATTCCTTCTTTGTGGGAAGTCCAGTAGTTAGATTTCTGCACTTCTACTGCAAGGGACACAGGTTTGATCCCTTGTCAGGTAATTAAGATCCTGCACGCTGTGAGGTATGGAAAAAAAAAAAAAAACTCTTCATACAGTCTGTATATTTCATATTTTGAATATATTACAATATATGTTAAATTTGTTTGCTTTATAACAGTCTTCTCCACTAAAATAAGGGCTTCCATCATGACTTAGCCATAAAGAATCTGCCTGCAATGAAGGAGATATGGGTTCAATCCCTAAGTAATGAAGATCCCCTGGAGAAGGAAATGGCTACCCACTACAATATATCTGCCTGGAAAATCCCATGAACAGGGGAGCCTGGCAGGCTTCAGTCCATGGGGTTGTGAAGAGTCAAACATGACTTGGTGACTAAACCACTACCGCCACTAAAATAAAAGCTCCTTGAGTTTAAAAACATACACGTGTGATTCACCACTGCATTTTCTGTCTTGAGCATAATCCTGGTATGCAATTGATGATCAATAATTTTTGCTAAGAGGAGGAAGGATGGGGGAAAGAAAGGAATGTTTCTGTGACAATTTTAAAAGCTATAATATGCATGGAGGGTTTAGCACAGAATGATCACTTCATAAACACTCACTGGTATTATTAGTATTTATGTGAAATGTGAATCTCTCAGACTATATTTCTCGAAAATGGGTTCTATCACTGAGGAAAAACTCCAATGAATGCATTCAGACTTCTTGAGTGGCCTATTCCATATTCACCCACTCATGATGGCAAGATCTCTGTAAACCAGAGAAGAAATTACAAGTATTGTTTCCTCTTCCTACACATATAGCATACAAATCAATTGTGTCTTTCTCTGATGATAAGCCGGAGCTTTCTCCCTCTGCCTATGTGTGTGTGTGTCTCTCTCTCTCTCTCTCTCTCTCTCACACACANATTGTTTCCTCTTCCTACACATATAGCATACAAATCAATTGTGTCTTTCTCTGATGATAAGCCGGAGCTTTCTCCCTCTGCCTATGTGTGTGTGTGTCTCTCTCTCTCTCTCTCTCTCTCTCACACACAAACACACACACACACACACACACACACATACACTTAAGAGATTTTGTGTATGACTTATTTTTTTCTGCTTGAGATTGAGCTACTTTTCTCTACCTTTTTGGTGATGGTGTTCACAGTTAAATCCCCAATACAGTTTAACAGACTAGAGAAGATTAAAACATCATCACTATATCTTTTCTCCTGGAATCTGCGCTTACTTGTGTGCATTTTACTTTCATACTCCTGACTATTGAGTCAGCCAGTAATGATATGTTTATGTTGCAGCTATTTTATAATTTATAAGGTTCAGATTAGTGATATGATAGTGATAGAGTCCAGAATACTCCAGAGAACAGCATGAAATATTTAGCAATGTAGAGCTAAACTAGGAAGTCCTGACGTCTGGATGAAATAGAAACATCAGACGTCCTAGTGAGGGAAGAGAACACAGTGGTTTTGTAAAGTGAAGCAAGTAGGAGAAATTTTCAGAGAAGAGCCCGCGATCTTTAGTAGTCAATTTTTGCTGTATAACACACTATCTGTTCTGTACTCTCAGAAAATTACAAAGATTATGATAATTTTTAAACTCATAGATCTGTAGTCAGCCAGAGTAGCTCTGCTTCAGGTTGCAGGATGGCAGGACATGGCTCCAGATTCAGGAAGAGTTAGTTCAGCTCCACATGTCTCTGTATTCTCCTTGGAAGACATCAGCTGCCTTCTCAAGAATTACAAGAGGGGAAATCAAAGCACATAATTATTCCTGAGGTCTTGGCTTATAATGAGCACAGTCTCAATTTTATTCATGTTTATTTGGTCAAAACAAATCAAATAGGCAAGTCTGAAGACAACAGGATGGGAATGTTTCCTTTCTACTGTTGCACAAATATCCAATACAGAGCTTAGTGGTGAATGATTGAGTTCACCGGAACATCTAATGGCAACTATGTCCATCCCATGTGAGGTAGTGGTGGGAAAATTTTTTCAAGACGCTGCACCTTCCCAGGGAAGGGAACTTTTGTGCCAAGAAGTTGTGCCATGGCCCATGTCATGGACTGAGAGATACACAAGGCAGGTGGCAAAGCTGGAAAATTAAAGCTTTAGTATACACTTTAGTATATTAATCTGTTAAGTCTATAAAGTAATTAATATAAGAATCTTTAATTCATCAGCTTATTAAATATGAAGTAAGATATATAATAGAATGTCTTCTGTTTTAATTATTTAACAGAAATAATATTCAATTACCTAATTATAAATTAAACCTATGACTTATAATGCTTTTGTTGATTGTTGCTATAAAATTGTCACTCCATTTTGAGGCGCAACAGTGTCTCATATACAAACTGACAAAAAATAAGATGCACGCTATAATATAAAAATAATAAGGCTGTGGTATGAAAGCAGGTAAATAAAGCTGGAGTACTTCATTTTCAGGACTTCCTATGTGACTCAGTGATAAAAGAATCTGCCTGCCAAGCAGGAGATGCTAGTTCAATCCCTGGATCAAGAAGATCCCCAGGAGAAGGAAATGGCAACCCACTCCGGTATTCTTGCCTGGAAATCCCATGGGCAGAGAAGCCTGGTGGGCTATAGTCCCTGGGTTTGCAGAGCCTGGGATGACTTAGCAACTAAAACAGCAATAATCTCATTAATGACCTTTGAAAACCAATGAGAAAATATTAGTGTGGCAGAAAGAAGAGCTAGCTAGCCCATTGTTTATTACTAAAGATTCCAATAAATGGCCTTGAGGGAAATCATGTATCCAATAACCAGAACATTCTTCTTTATAACCAACAAGAGAGGCAATTAATAATACAGCATACTATAAGAATAGAAATAGAGTGGAAATCCATACATCTTCATGCACTTTTCTCATCTCTTTCCACTCTCTGTCTGAGATCACAGAGTAGAAATAAAAGAGTCCAATTATCTGTCTGAAAATCTGTCAACAGGCACACTGAAAGGAGTAGCAAGCATATAAGAGAACATATGAAAATTAGTCATTGTTAAAGATGAAACACTATGCTTTGAAAAAATAGCAGACCATGCGAGGCACGACCATTTCAGATTGAGATCTATGCTCTTTGACTGTGTAAGAACATAAACAAGTCAATTGCCCAGCCAGCTAATAAATTCATTTTCACCAGCTTCTCCTTGAATTAAAAGTCTGACTGCAGAAATAGTCTCTAGGAATTTGCAAGTGACTCCTACTCTCTGATGCTTTTGAACTGTGGTGTTGGAGAACTCTTGAGAGCCCCTTGGACTGCAAAGAGATTCAATCAGTCCATCCAAAGGAAATCAGTCCTGAATATTCATTGGAAGGACTGATGCTGAAGCTGAAACTCCAATACTTTGGCCACCTGATGCGAAGAGCTGACTCATTTGAAAAGATGCTGATGTTGGGAAAGACTGAAGGCGGGAGGAGAAGGGAACAATAAAGCATGAAATGGTTGGACGGCATCACCGACTTGATGAACATGAGTTTGAGTAAGCTCCGGGAGTTGGTGATGGACATGGAGTCCTGGCACGCTGCAGTCTTTGGGGTCACAACTGAGCGACTGAACTAACTGACCTACTCTCTGAGATAAAGCTATCTTCTTGATTTTTGTTTTTGTTCTCATTTACTTTAGAGGTGAGCCCGATTTCTGAGAGATTGCAGATGTTCCTGAGTGCCATCATCTGGGTATTTTCAATTTGATCACCAAGAAGAATTCACCAGAAATTTGTCAGAAATAACCGTAATGTAAACATTTAAAGCAGGACTTTTACACTTTTAGAATATATATTCTTCTGGGCCTGTGTTCTTCTCAGTCAAGGCAAAAGCTTTTGAGTTTTTCAAACTTTTTCAGTTTTTCTGCTCACAGTTAGTGACTTCTAATGTTTATTGCATAAGCAGAATAGAATTTTCCATATCTTGTGACTTAACAAATTTTTTAAATGTACTTACCCAGGATTATATTATCATATGATCTTCAAAATCAGTACTTAAATATGTTTTCCATTTTTTAATACAGATTACTTGTATTTTTTGTGTTTACTTCACACATAAAAATTGTTCTTTATAAATGAAAGAGATCAAATGTGTAGTATGTTTGGTGCTTTGGAAATCTATTCAACTATAGCATCATGTCTTGACATTTCAAAAAGTTTGTAGCAAACCCATGAGAAATTACTATTTTTAGGACTTAAAAATCACTTTTAGAAGTGACTTTATTTCATGAAATATAATATTATCTTCAACTCCCTAGGTCCTTATGACACTGAATTTATTTTTGATTGAGGTAGCTACAGAAAACCTGTTCAAGCCAGAGTGTGGGGTTTTATGTTTTTATTAAGTGTGAAAGTAGAACATAAAGTACACAAGGGAGAACACTCAGTGTTCACAATTCTGATAGCATCTTTTGACTAGGGTGGTGTTCTGAGAGTCACTGAAGGTTGTTCCATTTGTTTGGGTTGTCAGCATTCATCTGGGAATGCAAGTTGTCTACAAATAATAAGCTGGACAGATTGAATTTTTTTTTTTTCCAAATGACACCTTGTAAGAAGGGAAATAAAGAGTGGCAGTGCCTCAGGATGTCCCTGGTGGTGCAATGGCTAAGCCTTTACTTTCCAATGCAGGGGATGCAAGTTCAATCCACGGCTGGGGAGCTAGGATTCCACATGCCTCATGGCCAAAACACAAGAACATAAACCCATATTGTAATAAATTCAATAAAGACTTTTTAAAAATGGTCCACTTCAAAAAACTCTTAAAGAAAAAAAAAAAGAAAAGAAAGTGAAAGGGCCTCAGTCCACCTCTATGTTTGAGTGCCAAAGCATTTACTTACCTTATTTATTGCTCACAAGATTTCAGTGAAGTAGATGCTACTGTTATCCCCATTTAGTGAGACAATACTTCTTCATAGATTTACCCAAGGCCACATCTGAAGGGAGAAATTGGAACATCATAATACAAGTGCACTCTGCCTCACTACTGTCACTTCATCCAAAGCGAATCAGTTTGTTACCATGTTTCCTACAAGGCCTTTCAATTTCAGTCTCAAATATATATTTGAAAGGATGCTGGGAAGACAGCACAGTTGGAAACAGTAAGAACACTGGCAGAATCTGACAGATTCAACTATTGTTTAATTCTGGAGTCTCTTAAAGGCTTGCAACTTCCAAGGGAAGACTTGGACAATAGTTAATTGTTGTCACTTTCCATCAGTTTCAGCTCTTAGCACAGTAGAAGTTACCCATCTCATTCTCGTCTCCTGGTAGGCATCTATGCACATATTCCAGGAGAAGCTCACATGCAGCTTATAGGTGTCAAGATAGGCAAAAAGGACCTATTCTCCAAATACTGGGGATCTGTGCTCTGCTAAATGCTACTTCTAATTTCAGAGTGTAGATAAAGAGTCAGGAAATGGTTGCAAGCCCCTCCTATCTGGATGAAGTGAATTCCAGGGAATATAAAGTTGGAGGTTTCACATTTCATGATTTCAAAACTAAATATGAAGCTACAGTAATCAAAACAGTGTGGTACTGGCACAAAGACAGACATATAAACCAATGGAATAGAACAGGGAGCCCAGAAATAAACACTTGCCTATTTGTTGACAGCTGAAGCTCCAATACTTCGGCCACCTGATGTGAAAAGATGACTCACTGGAGAAAACCATGATTCTGGGAAAGAGTGAAGGCAGGAGGAGAAGGGCATGCCAGAATATTAAATGGTTGGATGGAATCACCAACTCAATGGACATGAGTTTGAACAAACTGCAGGATATGGTGAAGGACAGGGAAGCCTGGCATGCTGCCATCCATGGGATTGCAAAGAGTCAGGTACGACTGAGCGACTGAACTAGAATATTTGTTGACAAATGTACCAAGAGTGTTCAATAGTAGCTAAATAATGTCTCTGTAACAAATAGTGCTAGGGAAACTAGGTATCCATATGCAAAAGAATGAAAATGGATAGTTATTTAACATTATATATAAAAATTAACTCAAAATGTATCAAAGACCTAAGTGTAAGAGCTAAAACTGTAAAACCCTTAAAAGAAACATGGGGCAATAGCTTCATGGCATTGGATTCAGTGATGATTGGATTAGGAAACAACTCCAAGTGCACAGGAAAAAAGAACAAAAATAGACTAATTGGACTTTACAAAAATCGTAAAAATTTGTGCGTCAAAAAACACTGTCAGCAAAGTAAAAAGGCAACCCATAGAATGGGAGGAAATATTTTAAAATCGCATATGTCATAAGGGATTAATATCCAAATTATAGACAGAACTCCTAAAACTTAATCCAACATAAAACAAACAATTCAATCAAAAAATGAACAAAGGAATCGAATAGACACTTTTCCGAAATATGCAAATGCCCAATAAGCACATGAAAAGATGCTCAACATCATTGATCTTTATGTGCATGCATGCTAAGTCATTCCAGTCATCTCTGACTTGATTCATTGTGACCCTATGGACTGTAGCCCACCAGGTTCCTCTGTCCATAGGTTTCTCCAGGCAAGAACACAGGAGTGGGCTGCTATGCCCACAACCAGGGGATCTTCCTGACCTAGGGATCAAAACCATGTCTCTCACACCTCCTGCATTGGCAGGCAGGTTCTTTACCACTAGTGCTGCCTGAGAAGTTGATTGATCTGTAGGGAAATACTAATCAAAATCACAGTGAGATACCACCTCATACCCATTATGATTATTACTATTAAATAAAAATAAATACAGAGAAAGTAACACAGTTGGCCAGAATGTAGAGAAATCAGAACACGTATACACTGCTAATGGGGGTATAAAATGGAACAGCTGCTGTGGAATACAGACTGGGGTTTTCTCTGAAATGTAAAAGTATAATTAACATATGACTCAGCAGTTTTACTTCTGGGTATTTATCCAAAAGAATTCAAAGCAGGTTCTTGAGGAGACTTTTGTATATATCTGTTTATTTCAACATTATTCACAATTGTTAAATTCTGGAAGCAACTCAAGTCCATCAATGGATGGATGAATAAACAAAGAAATGGAAACACCTGAATCTTTGCTAACAGGTGGACATATAAGCAAAATATGGTGTCCATATACAATAGAATGTGATGCAGTCTTAGAGGAAATTCTGACATATACTGCAACATGGATGAACCTTGGGAATACTCTGTTAAGTGAAATAAGCCAGGTCACAGAGACAAACAATATATGATTCCAATTATGAAGTNTAATAATGATGAAAAATAACAATACTGAAAAATATCCATCTTATATTTGATTGTACCTATTCTTTATGTACCTTACATAGACACACACACAGAGTTTTGCCTCTACATTAAATTAAAAGTTATTGAGGACAAGAAATATTTAATTTCTGTTAATTATACTTCCTAGAGACATTTAATAAATATCATTATATAATTAAGTGATTCCTTTAATTAAGCAGAGTTCTGTCCCCAATAAGGCTACAACTAATAAAGGGACAGATAACATGATGCAAAGGAGAGCAGTCTCTTGGAAAGGTAATCACATAATCAACTTTCGATTTATATTCATATATATAATGTTAAATACTGTAATTAAACATAAAATATATAATTTATATATAATTACATTTAATTATATATGTGTGTTTGTATGTGTGATATATATATATTCTCATCCCTTCATTAAGAAGAGGATAGAATTCCATTACATTAGAAAAGATGAGTTCCTTAACTCCTGATTTAGAGCTGAAATCTTGATTCACTCTCAGTGTACTGTGAAGCCAGGATTAATAGGAATTATGGATGCCATTGTTAATGCATCCATGATTTAATGAGGGCCAAGTTTTGATAGAGAGGCTCTTTTATATAAATTAACTTGATCTACAATAGGTTGGAAACTTTGAACCATGTTTAAATATACAATTAATGATATTTCCTCTTTCTGATGTAGGGATTATGCTGTTCTTAGATGGGATTGGCAAAAAAGAACTTTAACAGTCATGTGTATATCAGTGGTGCTATTATTAAAGATGAAATAAAACGAAACTGGAAAGTGACTTATGTGATCATTTTATGCAGAGCAGGTCCACTAATCAGAGTCCATGGAGCATTTATGATGTTAATACATTTTGAATTAACAAGTCTTCTAAAAATGGATTTTTCCTCCTCAGATATTAGCCCATTTTTCATCAGTCTCGTTCTTGACATGGTCACTAATACTACATGATACTTCATAATGCTACATAAGTTTGAGATTATTGATGCAAGTAGAAATAATTTTTGAAATATGTTTTCAAGTACAAGAAAGCTTTCAATGGCTCATGCTGGCAAGTGAATGAGAGCACTGAGGCCAGAGCTGAGATTAAACCCGCACAGTGATTTTTTTATCTTCCTTATATTTCTCAAAGAATGTCCCATAAATTATTCCAAAGTAAGTGACATTAAATTCCAAGCACATGCCAAGTAATATGATTATAAATCCACTATTATAGCTTTTAATTAATCCTCTGTTGTTAATACAATAAAGCTATTTTAAGTGAACATGCTAGTTCAATGTTTGGTTATATCCAAATGCTAGACAACTTTGTATTTGGTTGTAAACAGTAATAAACTTCAACTTTATTGTCATAAACAATAAGCTTCAATTAATTCAGTGAAACCCATGTGTTATTAAATTCTGTTGACAAAAAACAATTGAATATATTTTTGTTTTTGTACTGGGTGAAAGTTATTGTTCTTGTTGAGTGTGTGTGTGCATTTTTATGAGGTTTGTTTATTGCTGGTTTTGGTTGTTGTTTTGCCTAACAACCGTTTCCTTCTTTAATATGTGTTTCCTGCTTTTTCTTTGGGGATCCAACTGGCTTCCAATGTAAGTCCATGTTATTTGAATAGTTTATCTTAAAACAATCTCCAAGAATGTCACATAGCTCAGGATTAATCAGTAGGAGCATTCAAAGCTCTGGTAAAAGTTGTTTCAAGTACAGATGTGTGACCCAATTTGGTATAATAAAGAGCCATACTGATCATTTGTTAGAGCTACTGATTAAAACAAATTCTTACCCTGGAGTTTTTAACCAGATAGATTTTCTTTTTTTTTTTTTTTTTTTAGCCTGGAGGAAGGTAGTGACTATTTTACCAGAACTTGGGAACTGAGACTGAAGCAGATACTATGAAAAACAGAGAAAAAAGAGACTGATAAATTCTCAATGACCTGAGTCCAACATACCTGAATCAAGGTGTGGTGGACACTAGACACCTTCTTTGGAGAAGGCAATGGCACCCCACTCCAGTGTTCTTGTCTGGAGAATCCCAGGGACGGGGGAGCCTGGTGGGCTGCCGTCTGTGGGGGTCACACAGAGTCGGACATGACTGAAGCGACTTAGCAGCAACAGCAGCAGATACCATCTTAGTCTATTTCACTCTCTCCCATTGCCTAACAACATGTAATTTTGGTAGAATTGACTTCAGATCCAATTTGAAGGATGGGTTTATCTGTCCCACTCCACTAACCATAATCATACTCCAAAAGTCATAATAGCTAGCTCACAGATGGATATTTAAGTCAGAATTAACTCAGTAAGTAAATAGCATTTCCTTGGCCACAGTGATTGGTTCAGGATTAGGAAAAAGTTATAACTTGGTCAAAAATAGCATTAAAGCCTAGGAATCTGGATAAAGATTGAGGGAAAAGAAGTTTTCTCTTCTTCTTGGACATTCACTGTGTTGGTGTGAAGCTTAGATCTGCTTCAGGCATTTCACCACCATGAGAAAACTTAACTTTAGGATGAAGCTGACATATGGAGTATGAAGAGAGGAAATCACAGAGAAAGGAAGCCAGAGTCCTAATGAATATCTACATTTAAGTCTATCTACTGATCTTCAAGTGAAAAGAACTAATAAAAAATTAAGTTAATTTAAAAGTTTTCAGCAACAAAGACCCCGTGCACCCAAAATAAATACATCAACTTTTTTTTAAAGTTTTCAATTGAGATTTCTCCTAAATATACCCTCAAAGTATTCAAATTTCCTTACCCCTGGTCTTTTAGGTTACATAAATCAAGTAATTCCTTAATTTATTTGAGCTGATATAGACTGGCCTTTGTCACTTGCAAGTAAAACAATACTGAGTAAAGCAAACAATGGTTTGAGATTCACACAAACCCATAAACCTCCCAACTGGGTCACAGGTAGGTGATGATGATAGATAGACAGACAGAAACACAATTTCAAGAATACTATATTCTCTTTCCTATTCTGAAAGGAAAGCATTGTTTTCAAGTAATGTGAGAGTAGGTCATCTCTTGAAAGAACTAGAATTTCTAAAAATACTCTTAAAATATGTTATTAAAAGCATTTATCATTTTCATTTTAATTTTAACAAGATTCTAATTTGAACTTATAGAATTAATTTAACTCATATAAAATATAATAAAATATAATTTTAATACTGATCTGTAGAGGCAAAACTATTTTTTGAACTCCTCCTACTCTGCAAATCTAATTCAGTCACCTGGATATGGGTTCCTGTTCCCTTCTCCCTTTTCCATTCAACTTCAAGACAATAACTAGTATTATTTATAAAAGACAAGCGAGATTAGACAATCTACTTAAAATGCTTTAATGCCTCCTCATCACTTAGAATGTGCTCCTAAACAAGGCATTCAAGGACACTCATGAATTGGCTCTGCCAGTATGATCAAAAACAACTACCACTCTCTATATCCCATTAGTTATACCCCATATGGGTTTTCTGGAGCTTTGTATTCCAGACACACCGGACCATAAATAGTTTCCCAAACTTGGGAAAGTCTTCTCAGGCCTCCATCCTTTCCATATGTTGTTCCCTTTGCCTTATTTCAGCAATGCTAAGGAATGTCCTTATAAATCCTTTCAAAGATGAATGCTTCAAAGATTACCTTTTATATTTCACTTTTCCATGCTACCGTCATACTTTGTATAATACCTCTGGTATATATAGTCCACATTATACTATTGTGCAAATAGTTGTTAAATAAAACCTGCTGAATATGACTGAAAGGACTAACTGTGTCCACAGATTTGTTTGATCTACATCTTGTTTCCTCACATTCTAAAATTTGCAATGTTTACACCAAAGACTGAATTTCTGGCTTCTCTTGAAACTAAAATGACCATAGAAACAAGTAGCTATCACTAAGTAGTATATGATACTTTCGTGTACAAAAAATGTCACATCAATTAAACAAAGGATGTTGTAGCCATGAAGCCATCGGCCCCTGGCGCCACCTACAAAGCTGCACACTTAGGGGGTTTGGGGTGGAGAAAAGACTGGCCCTAGATAGTTAAGGTGCATATCAAAATAATGATTTCAATGAGTCCAGATTCTAGCATCTCCCCATACACAGAAAAAGATTAAATTCACTGACGAGAGATCTTTCCAGCAGTAATCTTTTGATGCTACCTATTTATTGTTTGTTTATTTACAAAAACTCCTGTATTTTCCAGCTCGTCCCTTACCTCTTCAGAACAGTGCCTCAGAGCTGAGAGGTTGTTTCCTGGACTTAAGCCTTCAGTATGTTCACCAAAGAAAGCAGAATTGTCAGCTTCTATGTTGTACACTTTTTTTCAATCAACACACTATGCTTAGAGTCCAGACACTTTTTCAGTTCAGTACTCTTGAGAAAACTCTCAATTATTTCTCACATACCTGACTTACTGCATTCATCTTACCACTTTATTACCTTAGATATTTATTTTACATGTCTGTCTTCTCACTGTAATTTCTTTTAGGAAAGAGAATTTTATTTTATTTTATTTGTTAGCTTCAAAGAACAGTAGTCAGATCTAAAAATCCAGAATTCGTGTGAAAATAAGTTGTTATATTAGACAGTATTTTTTCATATGTTTCATAACATATGAAAATGTTTCTAAAATTAATCAAAACAGATTGTTAAAAAACAGATCAACAGAGCATATCTGATTAAATGTTACCATAATGATAAATAAGTGTGGCTATCTTAATTTTTGGACTCTCATTAACTGTATGCATACTCAAATGTAAAATCCTTACATAATAAAGGACTATTATCCAAAATATACAAAGCACAGTTTCAAAATTAACAAGAAAAAAATGTAAAACCTAAAAGATGTGAAGAGATACCTCCCCAAGGAAGATACACAGATGGCAAATAAGTATTTGAAAAGATACTCTATAATATGTCATCATTAAACCACAAATTAAAATAGAGAGATATCACTGGACATATATCAACACCCGAAATTAAAAACACTGACAACAACAAATGCTAATAAGGATGTGGAATAATAAGAAATCTTATTCAAAGAATAAGAATACAAAATTTTGCAGCCACTTTGGAAGGTGGTTTAGTAGTTTCTTGCAAAACTAAATGTATTCTTACCAATCACTCTCCTTGGTATTTACCCAAAAGAGTTGTACGTAGATATTTAAAGCAGCTTCATTCATAATTGCCAACACTTGGGAACAATCAAGATGTCCTTCAGTAGGTGAGCAGATACTTAAACTGTGGTACACTCAGATAATGAAATACTATTTGCATTAAAAAGAAAAAAATGAGCTATTAAGCCATGAAATGATATGGAGGGATTTAAAATATATCAGTTCTATTCAGTTGCTCAGTAGTGTCTGACTCTTTGCAACCCCATGGACTGCAGTACACCAGGCCTCCCTTTCCCTCACCAACTCCCAGAGCTTATTCAAACTCATGTCCATTGTGTCAGAGATGCCATCTAACCATCTCATCCTCTGTCATCCCCTTCTCCTCCCGCCTTCAACCTTTCCCAGTTTCAGCATCTTTTCAAATGAGTCCGTTCTTCGCATCAGGTGGCCAAAGTATTGGAGTTTTAGCTTCGGCATCAGTCCTTCCAATGAATATTCAGGACTGATTTCCTTTAGGATGAAATGGTTGGACTCCTTGCAGTCCAAGGGACTCTCTTCTAAAAGGGTCTTTGCAACCCTATGGTATGTTGCTAACTTAGCATACATACCACAAAAAACCTTTTGGCTTTTGTGACCCTGGGGTCTTTGCAACCCTATGGACTGTCGCCTGCCAGGCTTCTCTTTCCATGGAATTCTCCAGGCAAACATACTGGAGAGGGTTGCCATGCCCTTCTCCCATGGATCTTCTGGTCCCAGGGATCAAACCCACATCTCTTACATTTCCTGCATTGGCAGACAGATTCTTTACTACTAGCACCACCTGGGAAGCCATAAGAAAAAGAAGTCAATTGTAAAAAGTGACACACTATATGATTTCAACTATATAACATACTGAAAGAAGCAAATCTATGGAGATCATGAAAAGATGAGTGAACACTTGGGATTTGTGGGGAGAGACAGATCATTAGGTGGAGCATAAAACAATTTTAGGGAAGTGAAGCTGCTCTGTATGATGATACAATGGTGGATACATGTCTTTGTACATGTGTCTAATCCCATAGAATCTGCAACAATGAGAGTGAATTCTAATGTAAACTATGGACTTTAGGTGACATTGACTTGTCAGTATGCATTCATCCATTGAAACAAGTGTACTACTCTAATGAGAGATGTTGATAGTCGGGGTGGGCTGTATGTGTGTGAAGGAAGGGATATATGGTAAATCTCTGTATCTTCTCATTTTTTGCAAGGAATTTAAAACTGCTCTTTAAAAAAGTCTTTTAAAAAATCCAAGTAGAATTTCTGGTGAATCTCATTCGTGCTAGGACATACAGATGATAAAATTAGGCCATAGAATACTACAGAATACTTCTAGAGATCTATAATATTTTTTCAAATGAAAATATCATTGCAGAACTAATCCTGGTATACCAATATTATGAAGTCAGACTTATGGTTCTAGAGACTTGCCTGTGTAATATACAACTTGAGCAATTGTATTTAGTAACTATGTATAATAGTTCTAGACTATCTCAGTTGTCAGCTTTACTAGGCAATAATTAGTCTATTGTCATGAACACTGAGGGATCTGAGATTTTATCCTATTGCCAGGCCAGTAAGCTAAACCATCATCTTATGGATGCTGACAGAAGACAAGACTCCTGGGTCAGAAATGAAGGATGGATTACAGAGAGCAATAACAGTAGCTAGAGTATCAGCATTCCTGCACTGTTACCTAAGCCACAATTCCCACATGACTTTGTAAATTGGGTCAGATGATAGCTAGACAGGCAGTAAGTTGGGTTATGGGAGAGGGACTCTGAGCTTAGAGAACTTGAATATTTTATAATAGCTAATAAGCATGCTTGAATTTTGTTCTGGAGGAAGGCATTGTCTTCATTATACTGAACAAAAGGTATATTTGCCCTTTGCTCTTAAAGGAGATATTATCTCTACTATCAAGATAATTTTCTATATAAACATTCTAGAGAAGATAGAATGGAGCAAATAGATAGTCAGTGCTTTGATACTGGCCACGGTAGGAGTATTTATGGACTTCTCTGGTGACTCAGTGGTAAAGAATCCTCCTGCCAACACAGAAGACATGGGTTCTATCCCTGGGTTGAGAAGATCCTTAGAGAGGAAAATGGCAACTCTCTCCAGTATTCTTTCTGGGAAAATCCCATGGACAGAGGAAATGGATGGGCTAAGTCCATGGGGTTGCAAATGAGTCAGACTTAACTTAGCAACTAAGCAACAATAACAGAAGTATGTACACCTACCAAATTTGTAGAATTTTATAAATATCACAAACCAGATCTTTCCTCTCCTTCCTCTGAAAGCCAGTAGGTAAATATTTATGAACACACCACAAGTTATAATTTGTAGTATTATGTCCTAACATTAGACCCTTACGGCCATATCATTAGCATGAAGACTTTGAAAATTAGAGTTCTATTAATAGTGGTAATTTTCTTCATGTGTGAAGATATTTTCCATCATTTTGGCTTTAATTATAAATTATACCTACTCAAATAAACGCTGAAACCAAATTCAACTTGAAAGGAAATGTTCAGAATAATTTATTAAGTCTTAATTTTGAGATCTTTAAAATATGGGAATGAATCAGACCTTCTGTGTGTCTTAATAAAGATAAAGTAGTTTTTGGCTTTTGAATTCCAAAGAGACTGACAGCTGTCATTATCAGTATTACTTATCTCACTCTGATTAAACTCTTTTTCATCGGTTATTCCTAATATTGTTTGGCTCTCCAAAGGAATGTTCCTCTGTATCTTCCATATTTTCCCCTCAATCTCAGATGCACTCTTTTTATCTTTCTTATTTAAATGTTTTATTTCCTTCACTCTCTATGTGTCTATAAATTCTCTGAGTCCTACTTTTGCTACTGTTTGTGTGTTTGTCTGTTTCTAATGATGAGCTAATATAATGGTTATTGGGGTTCACTCTAACCAAACTTTTGGGGCTTTCCCGGTGGCTCAGATGGCTAAAAATCTGCCTGCAGTGCAGGAGCCCCAGGTTTGATTCTTGGTCAGGAAGATCCCCTGGAGAAGGGAATGGCTACCTACTCTAGTGTTGCCGGAGAATTCCATGGACAGAGGAGCTTGGCGGACTACAATCCATACGGTCGCAAGAGTCAGACATAACTGAACATGCACAATGATAAACTGAAATATCTGAATCTTAATGATAATTGTAATTTTATTAACACTTTATGAATACAAAATTGGAAAATATCCCATCCCAATACATAAAATTATTTCAGTTTAATAACCATTGAATTATCTATTCAATTAAGTATAATTTAAGTATAAGTGCTTGAGTATAAATTATGTGCCTGCTTCCATATTAAGTACAGGTAAACTGAAAAGCAATGCTTTCTGTCTTTACAGAATCATAATCCAGATTCACAAATGTACTATTAAAATAAAGTCTGGGGATGTGTTCAATGGTCTGTACATATACTATGGAAGAACCCAAGAGAAACTCCGCTAACCAGAACTTAAGTGGTCAGGGAAGATTCTAGGAGAAACTACTGCTGTACAAGCTGAAATCTGAAGAAGAAGGAAGAGATATCCAAGAGGAAGAATGGCGTGTAGAGGAAAAATGTCAAAGGAAAAGAGGTGAGCATATGCAAATGCTTTAAAGTTAAAATAATGTTTAGAGAATAAATGCATGCACGAGGATAGGAGTTTATAGTTAAAGAAACAGTGACCTAAAAAACTCTTGGCTATCTTAGTTTTTTTCTATAGCATTTACCTGTCCACAGTCAACTCAATTACACAAGGATTGATTTTTCAATTTCTTGTTCATTTGATTTAGGCCCTTTGCTTTTTGCTATCACTATTTACTTTTAAACTATTTTTTCTGTCTCCCTCTGTTTCCCTCTCTTCCACAACCACTAACCATTCTTTTTTTGCAACACCTCACTGATCAATACTTAATCTCTCACCGTTGCCAAGATGAAATTATGACCTCATCTGTAGTCTAACTTTGTGTTTCAAATAATCTTGATTTTTTTGTAACCCATCATTATCTACATGTATATCATTTACCTATGAAAATCCAATTAACCTGCATGATATTATACTTTTTTTTTCCCAACTGATGTCCTTCGCTTCATTTGTAACTTTGGTTGGCATTTTCTTGGCACTCCATGTGAGGCTAGTAAAGTCTCCCTTTTACTTGGAGTCTAAAATACCATATACATTACAAGGAGCAATCATGTTTCCACTTGCCCCAGAAACTAAGAAGAGAAATTGATAGTATAATGAGAAAGGGCTTTCTTTGTGGCTCAGCTGGTAAAGAATCTGCCTGCAATGCAGGAGAAAGGTTTGATCCCTGGGTTGGAAAGATCCCCTGGAGAAGGGAAAATCTACCCATTCCAGTATTCTGGCCTGCAGAATTCCATGGACGTATAGTCCATGGAAGAAAAGTTATGACCAACCTAGATAGTATATTCAAAAGCAGAGATATTACTTTGCCGACTAAGGTCAGTCTAGTCAAGGCTATTGTTTTTCCTGTGGTCATCTATGGATGTGAGAGTTGGACTGTGAAGAAGGCTGAGCGCCGAAGAATTGATGCTTTTGAACTGTGGTGTTGGAGAAGACTCTGGAGAGTCCCTTGGACTGCAAGGAGATCCAACCAGTCCATTCTGAAGGAGATCAACCCTGGGATTTCTTTGGAAGGAATGATGCTAAAGCTGAAACTCCAGTACTTTGGCCACCTCATGCGAAGAGTTGACTCATTGGGAAAGACTCTGATGCTGGGAGGGATTGGGGGCAGGAGGAGAAGGGGACGACAGAGGATGAGATGGCTGGATGGTATCATGGACTCAATGGATGTGAGTCTGAGTGAACTCCGAGAGATGGTGATAAAACAGGGAGGCCTGGCGTGCTACAATTCATGGGGTCACAAAGAGTCGGACACGACTGAGCGACTGAACTGAACTGAACTGAACTGATAATCCATGGGGTTGCAGAGTCGGACACAACTGAGCGACTTTCACTTTCACTTTCTTTCTTTCATAATGAAAATAGGTAATGCATACTTCTGGTCAGTGATGTTGGATGGCTTTCCCCAAGGAGGTGCACCCATCTGCCGATGGCTTCACATATTGTCTACTAAGGCTCATAGCATCCCCCTTCTCCAGAGAATTTGCCTGTGCCCCAACATCTAACAGCTGGCACTGAATGACTGACAATCAACAGGGCTATAAAAGCAGAACCCCTTCTAAAGATGGACGGACTTGTAGGACAGTTTCTTTCCCAGGGCACAACATGGCTTAACTTCTTCCCCTGTCTTTTCCTGTCTTCTCCTTATACAAGCACTTCTCAGTAAATTCTTTCACAAAAGCCTCTTCCCTAAGCTCTGCTGCTAGCGAACTTGACCTGAAACAACATCCACGTGCTATTTTGGGAGATGGGGCCAGAAGTGTGTGAGCTCCTAAGTGCTGATCTTGAAAGAGCACTACACACCTTGCAGGCACCATATGCATATCTCAATATGTAGAGAAAGCACACAATATATTAATAAGATAGTGCATGCTAAGTTACTTCAGTTGTGCCTGACTCTTTGTGACCCGATGGACCCTGTAGCCCTCCAGGCTCCTCTGTCCATGGGATTCTCCAGGCAAGAATACTGGAGTGGGTGCCATGCTCTCCTCCAGGGGAGCTCCCGACCCAGGATTGAACCCATGTTTCTTATGTCTCCTGCATTGGCTGGCAGGTTCTTTAACACTAGCACCACCTGGGAAGTCCCTTTAATAACATAGAGTAGTTTGTTTTTTTAAAGAACACAGTTGAGGCTTGTAGTGTATACCATTCTTGTCTGCTTGTACTTTATAGAAAGTCCTGGGGATGATCTGTTTCCATATGACTATGAGATATAGATCTTTGTGACATAATCTTTTCCCCTCTGCTAAGTCTTGTACAGTGTGACTAAATAGTCTAAAACTACTTTTTAACATCCTGCATAAAATCTGGCCACTTTGAAGCAACTACTTGAACTTTCAGTCACAAATTTAGATGGTTGAGATAGATGAGCCACCTTGGTACTTTTTTTTTTTACTTTTTTTTTTACTTCCCTCTAGCTTATTAAACCTTTCAAACCCTGACTCCATGAGATAATCATGTGGGTTCAGTTTTCTGCTACCAATCACATGAGCTTGGACATGGACCCTTCCATAGCTGAGCTCCAGATGATACCACAGCCTTGGCCAATATCATAACTGTAACCCTGTAAGATCCTGAAGAAAAGGATCTGGCTTAGCCATGTCCAAACTTCTGACACACAGAAATGATGAGACTCTTTAAGTGTGCTGTTTTAAACCATGTCATTTGTGGTCCAATTTTTAACTAATAATCTTTCCACATAGAAGAAAAAAAATCTACATTTATGTAAATCTCTTCTGAATGAAGAGAGCATCTTTTTCTAAGTTTTTCATGTAATAATAGCCCCAAACTGTACTGACTGAACATTTACTGCAAAGAAGGCCCATTCCTATAACAGAAGCTAATGAAAGGATATTGAAATAATAGAGCCACAGTAAGGTAACAGATTTTTAAATTAACATATTAAAATTGAGACAAGCCCTGTCATACACTCTTAGTTTTTGATGAAGATATTTAATCAACTGTTATACAGATTGGATTATTATACTACACTCTGCTGTAGACCAGTAAATTGTCAATAAATCTCAGGATATCAGTGATTCCTTCCAACTTTGAACCTACTTAATTGAGGATTAATAGAACATAACTTGTTATTAATTTAGCAAGGATATTTTATTTAAAGCAAATTTTACTTTTCCTTAGCCTCATGATCATAATGCAAATGAAAAATTATGCTAATAGCCTTCCCAAGTAAGAAGGTTTATGAGAAATGTGCTCATACCTAGAAAACAAAATCCAATCCTAACACAGAAGTTATGTTCATCAACTTCTCCCCTAGTTAAACCGTGAGAGAAAAGAAAACTACATTCCCATATTTCTTATTTATTGGATGATTCACTTTTTTAATCAACTCCCAGGTTCAGACATCTGGACATTTTGTTTCTAACCATAGATGGGGAGCAGTCTAATCTTTTTAAACTATAAAAACAATGGTAGAATTGGATGAAAAAAGTTAATGAGCTAGAAGCCAGATGTAAGGCCCTCCTAACAATACCCAAAGTCAAAGAAAATCTGATTTAAGCCAACAAAAACTGGGAAGCAGGAGTCAAGTTCACAAATCCAAGTTGGGACTAAGTCTGGCCTCCAGAGCAAGGAGAGGGAGGGCTCAGTGGAAGAGGCCAAATCTACAATGTGCCTTAAAGGTCCCAAAGACAGCTGTCTGTGGTCAAGTTATTAAGTTTTTTCCTAATCTGTTTCTTTATGTGTTAAATAAAAAAGTTCAAGTGATAGCTACCTCATAAACAGAAAATGCTGCAAAAAATAATTTGAATAATAAACAAAACATTTAGTTGTGTCTAGTACACATACTGGCTGGTAAATGAAAGTTGTCAATAAAAAGATCATCTGTTTTAACTAAAGCCTACAAGAAGATATAATATGTAAGTGATTTCAGTTAACATCTATGAAGGGATCAATTGACTTTCAGTTATGAACCAGTAAAAAAAAAAACCTTTAGAAAGAGCAGGCATGGGAAACTAAAGAGTTTGAAAATCAGCATCATATGGTCCTGGACAGGAACCAAAACCAAATTGGAGGCACTGTCTAGAACAGGCCCTTGTTGATGCTAAATATAGTGTTAGTTAATCATTCTGCAGAGCTAGAACACACGAGCTTGATCCCGCTACTTTTCTATAATGTCAACATCTACAAATAGCAGGGACATTAAAGCTTGAACCTGTCCTTCCGTATTGCTGCAGGAATGCCCTGGGGAAAAAACTTAAGATGATTTAATGAGAACTTTTAAGGTTTTTCAGTTTAATTTCCTAAATCTCTACTGCTATATTTATTCTTGGGAGATACATTTATTTGCTATTCTAATAGACTCTTAAAGAAACTATAATTCAGTTAAGCACATGTACATAAAATATGGGCTTCCCAGGTGGCACTACTGGTAAAGAACCTGTCTGCCAATGTAGGAGATGCAGGGGACATGGGTTCAGTCCCTTGGTCAGGAAAATCCCCTGGAGAAGGACATGGCAACCCATTCCAGTATTCTTGTCTGGAGAGTTCCAGGGACAGAGGAGCCTGGTGGGCTATATAGTCCATCTGGTCTCAAAGAGTTGGACATGACTGAAGCATCTTAGTATGCACACACTTAAAATATAAAAGAATGTTACAGAATTTCTGATGGAAGTCTGAGGTCTGTAGAAAGGCTGTTGTCTCACTTATATCATTATAGATTTTTTTGAAGACTGATGCTGAGATTCAATATATGAAAAAGTCCATTTAGAGTGTTCAAGTATTATATAAACATGAAATCCATTCATTTTCATCACTTACTAAATGTTTATTCAGTATCAGCTACATGTAACATTACTAGGACCTATGGACAGTTATCAGGTAGTGTTTCTAGAGACACAAAACACTTTTCCTATCTATGCAGCTCCTTAATTCTATCTACAAGCCACAACCAAGATGTTGGTCTTCTGCTTTCTTTATTTAGCATTCACTGATTTACTTAGTGTAGGTGATGATAAACATAGAAAATATCCAGTTACGTACAACATAAAACTAAGAAAATGTCCTTTAAATATGGTACTACAAGAAAAAAAAGAATAGTGGTAGTTTGTCACATTTGGATCACAGAAGGCTTTCAGTGAAGTAGATGAAGACCTAAGAGTATGATTCTATTCTTGTTGTTGTTCAGTAGCTAAGTCATCTCCGACTCTGCAACCCCATGGACTGCAGCAGGCCAGGCTTCTCTGTCCTCCACTATATCATGAAGTTTGCTCAAATTAATGTCCATTGAGTCAGTGATACTATCTAACCATCTCATCTTCCCCTGCCCGCTTCTCCTTTTGCCTTCAGTCTTCCCCAGCATCAGGGTCTCTTCTAATGAGTCAGCTCTTCGCATGAGGTGGTCAAAGTATTGGAGCTTCAGCTTCAGCACTAGTCCTTCCAATAAATATCCAGGACTGATTTCCTTTAGGATTGGCTGGTTTGATCTCCCTGCAGTCCACGGGACTCTCAAGAGTCTTCTCCAGCATCACAATTTGAAAGCATCATCTCTTTGAGGCTCAGCCTTCCTTAAGGTCCATCTCTCACATCTGTACATGGCTAATGGAAAAACCATAGCTTTGACTATACAAACCTTCGTTGGCAAAGCAATGTTCTGCTTTTTGATAAGGTATCTAGTTTGTCATAGCTTTCATTCCAAGGAGCAAATGTGTTTTAATTTCATGGCTACAGTCACTGTCCACAGTGATTTGAGAGCCCAAGAAAATAAAAGCAGGGCTTCCATGTTCTCTCTTTCTGTTTGCCATGAAGTGATAGGACTGGATGCCATGATCTTACTGTTTTTTATGTTCAGTTTCAAGCCAGCTTTTTCACTCTCCTCTTTCACCCTTATCAAGAGGCTCTTTTTCTGCCCTTAGAGTGGTATCATTTGCATATCTGTTTCAAGCTTGTGATTTATCCACCCTGATCTTTCACATGATGTACTCCAAATAAGTTAAGTAAGCAGGGTAACAATATACAGCCTTGACATACTCCTTTCCCAATTTGGAACCAGTGCATTTTTCTACCTCCTGTTCTAACTGTTGCTTCTTAACCTGAATACAGGTTTCTCAGGAGATAGGTAAGGTGGTCTGTTCCTCCCATCCATCTAAGAATTTTCCATAGATTTTTGTGATCCACATGGTCAAAGGTTTTAGCATAGTCAATGAAGCAGAAGTATCTGTCTCTCTAGAATTCCCCTGCTTTCTCTTTGATTCAATGAATGTTAGCAATTTGATCTCTGGTTCCTCTGCCAGCTTATGCATCTGGAAATTCTTGGTTTATGTACTATTGAAGCCTAGTCTGAAGGATTTGGAGCACAACCTTGCTAGTATATGAAATGTGTACAATTGTATGGCATTCTGAACATTCTCTGGCATTGCCATTCTTTGGGATTAGAATGAAAACTGACTTTTTCCAGGACTGTGGCCACTGCTGAGCTTTCCAAATTTACTGACATATTAAGTGCAGCACTTTAACAGTATCATTTTTTAGTATTTTACATAGCTCAGCTGGAATTCCATCACCTCCACTAGTCTTGATAGTAATGCTTCCTAAGGCCCATTTGACTTCAGACTCTAGGATGTCAGCCCTAGGTAACTGAACACACCATCGTGGTTATCTGGGTCATTAAGACCAGATATATAGGTCTTCTGTGTATTCTTATATAGGTCTTCTGTGTTTTCTTGTCATCTCTTTTTAATCTCTTCTTCTGTGAGGTCATTATCCTTTCTGTCCATTATCTTGTCCATCCTTGTACGAAATATTCCCTTGAGATCTCCAGTCTTCTTGAAGAGATCTCTGGTCTTTCCCATTCTATTGTTTGCCTCTATTCCTTTGCACTGTTCATTTAAGAATGCCTTCTTATCTCTCCTTGCTATTCTCTGAAACTCTGCATTCAGTTGAATATATCTTTCCCTTTCTCCCTCGCCTTTTGCTTCCCTTCTTTTCTCAGCTATTTTTAAAGCCTCCTGAGACAACAAATTCTATTACACCTAACTAAAATATTAATTTAAATTAAGTTAAATTATATTAATTTAAAATCAAAATTCTCCAAGCCAGGCTTCAGCAATACGTGAACCATGAACTTTCTGATGCTCAAGCTGGTTTTACAAAAGGCAGAAGAACCAGAGATCAAATTGCCAACATCCACTGGATCATGGAAAANACACAAAAGCAAACCCCCAAATATCAGTAAGGGATAATTGCAATAATGGCAGCTTAATAACTTGGTACCTTTGTAGTTATCCCTCTTCAATGAATCATAAACCTTTTCTACTAGAATATTACTTTTTTACTTCTTCTGATAATATTTGTGCCCTTATTTTTGGTTCTGGGCCATATTTTTTTTTTAATGAATCTGGGCAAGACAGCTTAGTCAATGGGAGGGAAAGAATACTCTCTATATAAAATATTTTCTTTATATTTTATCTAAAACAAAATATTTTATTTATAAAATCACCTTTGATGGTAGAGCACTTTTTTGGAGCATTAGAAAATAGTTCAATTCAGTGAGAGCTGCGAGCACTCTGAAAAGTGTTATCTTTCCAATGTGTGCATCTTTAAAATGCCAATTCTTCTATCAAAACTTGTTGAAAAATAAAATGTGAGGCTTTTAAAACAAACACTAATAACAGTCAACATGGAGAGAGAGCAATGATTCTGATATGAAACAAAATTCTTGCCTCCTGTTACAGAATCTGTAACACACGAGCTGAATAAAATCAGTCTGTGGTCCAAGACCAGCAAATTCCATTTTCTCAACTGTTCTATACTAAGCACCCACAAGATATATTATTTATACAGAGTATATAAATACTGTATTTACATATATACAAATATTTGTATATACACTATATGTAAATAGCAGATACACTTCATAGTAGTCAATAAATCTCTCTGTCTTTCTCTCTCTCACACACAGACACAACCACATACACACCATTACTGTCTCAGGAGTGAAGACAACAGTAAGATTAAACTAACAAGACTTCAGGAAAAAGGATTCAAAGATGGAAGTCTTTACTTTCTGAATATTAGAATCCCGTGTGTGTTTCTCACATCAGAAAGGAGTTCTGGATTTAAGTTTTCCTGTGTCTTTGTAGCTTAATCAAAGCAATGAGGTTTCACACCATCACTCACTCCTCTCCCAACCCCAGCAGCTTAGCTGTTGTAGTTGTGTTGACATGACAAATCACTTTGCCCCCAAAGTCACAGCTCCATGCCCTTTAAGACAGCGAGCCTGGGATATACTTTTAGCTTTATCGGTAGAAAATGAAACACGTTCCAAGGCAGCCATGCCCTTATACAGAAAAAAAGCTTACCTTTCAACTGACTTGGAAGCAGCCGGCAGGACGGTCACCCATCAGGGAGGTCACCGGCCACATTCCCCGAGCAGCTGACCCTGTCAGTCTTTGGAAAATACTGTTTACTCTGTAACTAAAGTTGGATCCTGGGCACAAGTCACCAAAATGAAATTTTAAGAGTTAGGCGTAAACCTCATCCCCACTGAGACCTCTTCATGAAAACAGGAGTTGTGAAGGTTCCCTACATGATTTCTTGATAAGAATTCTCAGCAATTGTAGAGATCTGGAGTCCAGCGTTGAAAAGCTTTACAATACAGCCAATTATCTAAATTTTAGTGTACTGATAAAAATTCTTTAAGCTTCCTTACGGACGTAAATGACAGATGAGGAAAAGGTTATAGAAAATGGGAGTTTCTCTTCTGTTTGCTTCAGCTGGATTTTTTAAAGTAAGGTTGAAAGTCCTCCTGAAATGAAATGCCAATTGATCCAGAGAAGGTAAATCAGAATTATACAAGGGTGGCTTGTGGCAGGCTGAACAAATCCCACAAGTGGGTGGGGCACTTGCCCTGAGATCCAGCCTCCAGAAAACACCAAAGAGCAGGCTGGCTGTTGGTTCACAAACTAGCCTAGCATGGAGGGCGAGGAGAATGAGGCAGACACTCCAGGCTGGCGGGTGGCAGGTTTAATCAGTGAGGGACTTCACAACCGAGGCTTGTCTTTGGTGACCACAAGGTAAGTAGCTCTCCACACCTGTCCACCCACCAGAATCTTAAAAGTTTATGTAGAGGTCAAGTTGGGTTCAATCACGTGCTCCATTCAGATGGTCTCAACAACTCAAAGCTCACTCCGGGCTGTGTACTTCAAATCCTCTCCCCTTTGGGAACTGTAGTCAGAATGTACATTTCAAGGAGAGGAGAAGAGGAAGTGATCTCTGACAACCTGAGTGCAGCTCTCTGATCAACATCTACTCGATGACCACCGCCAACACATTCCTTCACCACACCTTCCTCATTTCCCACAAAATTTTCCCCTAATTACTCCCAACAGAAGCAAGTCCACATTAACTCAAAACCTGCTAGTTTTGCATCCAGCCTGCACACCAGGTTATTCAGCCTTGGCCTCTGGTCCTTTTGGAGGATGTTTTTAAACCACCTCCCAAGAGACTCATTGTGCCAAACAAATTATAAATCACTTACTTGATATTCTGTGGGAAATATATCATTTCATGTTGGCCTTGTCATCCCATCCAGTATATCATCCCACTCTGCATTCTACAATAAATAACATATTTTTNCCTCACGAGAAGAGTTGACTCATTAGAAAAGACTCTGATGCTGGGAGGGATTGGGGGCAGGAGGAGAAGGGGACGACTGAGGATGAGATGGCTGGATGGCATCACGGACTCAATGGATGTGAGTCTGAGTGAACTCCGAGAGATGGTGATGAACAGGGAGGCCTGACGTGCTGCAATTAATGGGGTCGCAAAGAATCGGACATGACTGAGTGACTGAACTGAACTGAACTGAACTAAAATATAGCTCTTTATACAGTAAATCCCCTCACCTCACTAGTTATATCTGTTATTGAAGCCTATAGTTAATCTTTGACATGAAGCATGGAGAAAATCTTAGATTGAAATCTTGTTTTATGTATATTCATAGCACTAGTCATGAATAGAGGTATTGCCAAATGCAGTTTAACTTACAGTCATACAAATTAACATTGATTTATTTCTTGGTATTTGATAATCTATAACTATTCTTGAGTTTCCAATCCATGTAAACATTTACAAAGCTTTTAACTTTGTGTCTGTGATAATTTATTTGAACTACTAGAATGGCATCACTGACTCAATGGACATGAGTTTGAACAGACTCCAGGAGATAGTGAAGGATTATAAAATATTTGCATTAGTTAAATTACTATAGAATCTGCAAATCAATTTTACACATGAAAAGAATATATTTTAGGAAACATTTTACTTCCTCATAGATTGATGTATTCCTAGCTTTGAATTTGTTTCTCTCAGTTTCCTTTTTTTTTTTTAATGAACTCTAAATGGAAAAAAAAAAAAATCACGTGATCAAAGTCCATTTCTCAGTCACCTGAGGGCCCACCTTATAATGCTACTGATTTCTAGTGTCATCAAATTTCCATAAGTACCATTTTGACAACCCTAAGTACTGTGTGCTTGGGGGAAAACACTCTTTCACATTCAGGTTGTTAGAATAATGGCTTATTGTCTTTTTCAGGAAGAAAATAGCAATGTTGTTCTCCAAAGGTAATAATGTAGGGGACACAGCAGATTGCCTAGAGGGTGGCCAGGGATTATATCCAATTTGAAAGTATATAGAAATTGTAGCATATTTTTCAATATTTCCATTGCCTTTTGGAAACCATGCTTATCAAGTAGGTTATGGATAAAGCAAATGAGACCAACATTATGGGCTGAAACTGCTCAGGCCTGTAGTACTATATACCATTTCAGAGGTGTAGAGCAGTTGAAAAGTTTTCTATATTAAAAGTGCCCACACGTGTAGGAGATGTTTCTGGAGAATGGATAAAGAAAGAAACAAAGGGAAAGGTTTAAATCAGAGGACAATCTATCAGGCATAAGCTTTTCTTGATTTCATGTTTTATTCTAATGAAAAAAAAATTGATTTTTGTGCTTCCTAAGAACAGTGGATTCCTATTACATTTCATATTCCCCCAACTAGAATGCAGACAGCATAAGAGCAAATATTCTATACCAGTCCAATATGCTTTCAAATTCACTTGTTTATGACTTAGGCAGTTGTCTCGATCCCCTTCTTTATGGCAAAGACCAAAAAAAAGTTGTTAAGCTTATTTTGATACAAGAATGAAGGATACTGTATCAGGACATCATCATCTCATCTGTTGTGGTCAATAAGCACTCAGAGCTCAGCTGCTGAGGGTCCTGACTAGGGACTCACAAGCAAGATTGGATGGAAAAGCAATTAAGGCAAGGAGAGGTTTAAACCATGAATACCAAGAGTTTGCATTGAATATAGAAGAGTTTCAGGTTCCCTCTGGACAAAGCTACCTTTTGCTGATCTCTGTCTCCAAGGACCTCGGGACATTAGCTGCTGCCGTGGTAAAGATGGAGCTTCCCTGGTAGCTCAGATGGTAAAGAATATGCCTGCAATGCAGGAGATCCAGCTTCAGCCCCTGGGTCAGGAAGATCTGCTGTAAAAGGGAATGGCTACCCACTCCAGCATTATTGCCTGGAGAATCCCACAGACAGAGGAGTCTGGTGGGCTACAGTCCTTGGGGTCGCAAAGGGTCAGACACGACTGACTTGACTTTCACTCATTATGATAAAGGTGATTTCTTTATTGGCAGTAAGGAAACTATGCAGTGGAGTCCCTTCCTTCCAAGGAGATCAGCCTGCCAGTCAACACGGGCACCTTCATTCCCTTCCCTGGCAACATGCTCCAGCAACAAGGCACTTTTATTTTTGCACCAGTAGCTGGACATCAGCTCTCCATTGACAAAGCTGACTCCCCTGAGAAACCAAAATTTGTAGTAAAGACATATCTCAACTAAATTTAGACTTTATTCCTTTCATGTCTCCTAGCATGGAACAATAATATATTTCATTTATCATTTGTTTGGAGTATGTTATTTCTTTATTTGCTTCTTAAGAGACATTACCTTGAAAGGCTACTGGGTTGTGAAATTCCTGAAGAACCTATGTTAAGTAAACTACTGGCAAAGACAATCTCAGTTTCTGAGCATAATTTGTCACCCTGCTCCCCCAAACACTATAGCTGAGGATTTTGACTGTTTGATATTTGCATTTAGTGACAATTCTAAGGGGAGTACCTGGCACAAATATGTTCAATAAATATTTGTTAAATGGACAATTAAATTTTCCATCATATTTTCCATTGTTGAAAATTTCCCTTCTGGCATAACAGTAGGTATAAGAAAGGTATATCATAATATGGCTGTGATATGATAGTGTACATAAGCATAGTCTCTGACTCAGTTCAGCTAGGCTTAAAAAAACAAAAAACATACAAATTTCGTCACAAAGAGATTCAGTTACACACATGATTTAACACAATTACATCATCATCCTAAAAGTTTTTTAACCAGCAATAGGGCAATAGAACCACTGCAGTTTTAATTGTATGTAACTAGAAAGTTATGACATTTCCTCCTCAAATCTTGAGATACAATTCATGAAACTTGACAAATATTTGTTTTCCTTATTTTTAATATTATTAACTATGTCTCTCTATGGCATCTATGATAAGCTGAAATAATGACGCCAAGGAGATACTCAGAACAAAATCCCTGGAAACTTTGAGTGTTACCTTAAAAAGAAACTTTACAGATGTAACTAAATTAAGGAAATTGAGATACAGAGATTATGCTGGGTTATCCAGGTGAGTTTGAATGTAATCAAGAGTCCTTATAAAAGGAAAACAAAGGGAGATATTCCTTATAAGAAGAAAATAGAGAGAGAAGAGAAAAGATAATGAGATGACCTCAACAGGGAGAGGGTGGTATAGGATGACACAGTTAGATAGCATCACTGACTCAATGGACATGAATTCGAGCAAACTCCAGGAAATAGTGAAGGACAAGGAAGCCTGGTGTGCTCGGTCCATAGGATGGCAAAGAGTTGGACACAACTTAGTGAATGAACAACAGCAGCAGGGCGAGAGAAATTTGAAGGCAACAGGTTGCTGGCTTTGAAGATGGAGAAAGGGGCCACAAGCCCAGGAATGCAAAGAAGCAGCTGCTGAAGCTGAAAAAAGCAATGCAGAGGATTTTCCCCTAGAGCCTCCAGAGGAATCATAGCCCTGCTGACACATTAATCTAGGCCCTTGGGACTAGGGACTTGGGACTTCTGCATTCTAGTACTGCAAGAAAATAGATTTGTATGTTTTAATGCTCCAAAGTTGAGATAATTTGTTGCAGTAGTTCTAACAAACCAGTACAGTACCTGTCAAGTTAGTTCAGGCAACTTCATAGGGTAAATCTAAGAAGACAGTTAAAAGAGCTCAAATGTTAACTGAAAAGATTGCAAGTAGTGCACCCTTGAAACTGAGGACAAAATAAATTTGTACTTAGTGAACTGTATTTCCTAAAGGAACGCTAGATTTGCTCCATTGATGGATTTAGTATTAAATGGATTAGAGACAAAACTCGTATTGAAATCAGTAAGATAATATTAATTGCTCTATAATTAAAGTGGTGAAAAATATCCTTCAGGTCCTAAATGTTTATGTATTGAAAGGCCTAATTGTTCAAGAACCCTAGTATCTAAAAAGTACAATATATACTCACAAATCTTAATAAGTGACTACTGAATAGGCATAACATATAGTTAAAAATGGGATTCCCTGGTGACTCAGAAGGTAAAGTATCTGCCTGCAATGCCAGAGACCCAGATTCGATCCCTGGGTTGGGAAGATCCCCTGGAAAAGGAAATGGCAATTCTCTCCAGTACTCTTGCCTAGAAACTTTCATGGATGGAGGAGCCTGATGGGCTATAGTCCATGAGATCGCAAAGAGTCGGACATGACTGAGTGATAAAATGCATCACAAATGTAAGTCAAAATAATATTTGTACTGCTGTCAGTATTAATATTATATTTGAGCAGAAATATAGAATTTTAGACCCAGAAAGACAATAGTGAATGTATTCCAAATGATTTTGCAAATTTCAGTATATATGCCAACTCTGACTGATATTAAGGCTGCCAAGAGTATTGTACTAAGGAAAACTGTGTTACTTATTCTTGTTTTGGGGAAAAATAATGGCATTCCGTGGACAGCTATGGGCAAGATTGATGCAGTATTCTCTGTGTGTACGCCGACTTAGAGCCAGTTTAACCACTTTTTTTTTCCCCCAGATGTGACTGAGACACAGAATAGGAACTGGAAGCACAGACCTAAGTTATCACGTGAATTCACAAGGTAAGCTAGCAGCAGCAGTGGAATTTAACCTTGGTTTCCTAAAATAAATGTTTTCTACTTAGACTCAAAAATAACTTTAGCTGGAAAATTCAAGTCTAAGTACTTTTATAATAACTGTTCTGAGATCTGAACTCATCGTTCTCTGCCCTATAAAAATGTTCTCTCTATCAAGTATAGTCATTCTGCTTTAGTCTGTGAGTGAGCACTCAGTCATGTCCGACTCTCTGCGATGACCATGGACTGTGGTCTTCCAGGCTCCTGTGCCCGTGGGATTCTCCAGGCAAAAATACTGCAGTGGATTGCCATTTCCTTCTCCAGGGGATTTTCCCCACCTAGGGATTGAACCCACCTCTCTTACATCTTCTACATTTGCAGGCAGATTATTCTGAATATATTATGTTAAAAACAAGCACACTGCTCCCTATGGGCCACTAAATGGCATCATTATGCTTCTGAAATTCACCAGATGAGTGGGTAACAAACAAACAAAGATGATAAATATATTTTTCCTGTTAAGGCTGCAAATGTTTTACAACAATGGGAGAAAAAAAGAAAAAAATATCATACATAAGAAGATGCTAAGAAATTTTGCATCATGTTGTGTTTTTAAATAATCTATATGCTATTATGCTATTAAGATAGTGATTTTAACATGCAAAAATTATGTCCACAAAAGGGCATATATATATCCCTGGTGAAACTAAACCTTATTATCCAGTTATATTTACTGAGCCTCTTCTTATTTATTCTAGCCAAACTAACAACCCAAAAAGGTTTGAAAATTAAAGATTAGCTTTATGACATAGTCACCAGCTTTTGAAATATTTGGAAATCAATGAACTTTATTACTTATTGGTGCTTTTGCTTTTCAATTAAGCAGATAATAAAAATAGGCATGTCTATCTCACACAACATAAGATCAATAAATAACACCTAGAGCAGTTAATTCTGCCCTCACATATTAACCTTGGCTATGAGAGACTTTGCACTATTGATTAAAGATATAGATGTCCTAGTTGGCCTTATGTAATGACTCATCAGTGATGAATATAAAGCCCTGATTGTCACAGAACAGTGATTTCCGAACAATGTTTCCTAATTTTTCCTGTTTAGTTTACTCTCTCTGAAGACAGTAAAGCAAGTAAAGAGCTTAATCTGAAAAAAAAAAAAAAGGCATGAAACAATAGGATGTAAAAACCGTGAATAGTAAAATTGATTCCACTTCTGTGCCAAAGTTAATGCATCATAGACTATCCTGGACTGACTGAAAGATTTGTAAATCAATTCACTTTATTTTAACAATTTGTGTCTCTCCTTGTCAATTCATCAGCTAATAAATATATCACAAGAATATACAGTTTTTCTTTTTTTCTGCTCTAACACCTTCATAGCAATTGTACACCAGGGGCTTTGAAGAGCCTCAATCGTTTATATAACCGTATTTTGCACTTGCATTTCATGAACTGACTGACTCCCAGGTTAACTTATTAGTAAAAGCAGAATTGATATAAATCTAAGCTAAAATTTCTTGACTGTTAATTCCACATCACAGCCTCATAAAAACACTGAGCACAGTCAAGAGTATGCACTTTTCTGGGAAACCTTTAATGTGGGGGACAGGAATAGAATTAGTAAAACATCCACACTGGGGACATGGGATATCAGGTTCAAAGTGAACTTATGTTAACAATGAATTTCTTATTTCTCCCATGCTTGAATTGTGATCTCTCCTTCTTTTAGTGATTTCATCTATCCCAATAACTTCAACCATCCCTCTTTTCAGAGCTCCCTGAATTATTGCCCAGTACTTCTGCATTACACAGAGATGGTTCTGAATCTTGGCATGTCAGTTTGCTAACATGAACCTGTTGCAAGTTAATAAAATTCTCTAATCTGTAAAATGGGTATAATATTGGCTTTAATCATTTAACTGCATTGTGAGAATCAATAAGACAGTGAATTTAAAATGTTGAAAAAATTGTCGACCAGAGTAACTACCCAGGAAATATAGAAAATTATAATGATAATGCCTATGCAAATTGGCTTTTATATTTCCATTTGGACCAATACATTGATTAATCCCTTCTTTACTTTAAGTCTAAAAGTCTACAGTGATTTCCTTTTTGGTAGCTTTTTTTAAATATCCTTCTCTATGGTTATCATATGAACAATGGAAAATTTAGAGAAGGTAAAGAAGAAGCACCATTAATCTCACCTATACCATTTTCTGTGAATGTTTCACATAGTTTAGCTTTTAATATTTTATAATTGAAAATCAATTATTTAATAATCTGCAGGGCTTAAATGCTAATCCACCTAAAATGCTAATTTCACTCTCCTTTGAGACTGACCTTCAAGGGATTCTGATGAATCCCTTACTGATATGAGCTTTTGAGAACTCCAGTTCTCATATTTAGCTGACTTCTCAACATCATTACTTGAATATTTCAAAGGCACCATAACCCAAACACATTCAAAACTAAAATATGTGGTTCCCACATTTATTTTTTTTTTCATTTCTTAACATGGTAACACCGCCCACACAATTGCTCAGGTCAGAAAACTTCATCATCAAAGCCACCATCTAAACGACCAGCAAGCCTGTTGTTTCTGCACAATGTATCTCAAGTCCTAGCTTGTGTCTCCATACCTAAGCTATCTGAATCCCTTTATGGATAATGCTGCATCCTGTTACTACACCATCCTAATCCCATGCTTGACCTTTTTCCTGTTATTCTCTGCATATCAGCCAGACTAATAGAAAACTCTAAAGAAAAGACAAGTTCTTGTCTTTTACTTTTAACCAACTTATCTTTCTATGCATGTTTTTTCTTGATTCAGTTTGTGCTATAAATAAAAATTGTATTTGGCCTCTTAAATTCACTATTAAAAGATTATTATAATATCATTAAACATATTATAACATCATTATGTCATTCCCATAGTTAAAATCTTCAAGGCTTCCTATTTTACATGTAATAAAAATGCAACTTCTTTATAGTGACTTATTAGGCTAAAGTCTGGCCTCGCCACTTGCTGCAGCTTCACTCTCTGCTACTTGCTACCTCACACACTGTGCTCCAGATGCAATTGCCACCTCTCAGCCCCTCCAACATGACAAGTTCATTCTTTGGGCAAGACTTTTGCTCATGCTGTTTCTCCATACAAAATCCAAGTCAGCCTCTCTCTTGGTTTTAAATTGTATGTTTGTTTTTACAATGAAAATGTGGCTGTGTGCCACCACTATGTAATGTGTATGCGTACTCAGTCATGTCTAACTCTTTGCAACCCCACAGACTGTAGCCCGCCAGGCACCTTTGTCCTTGGGATTTTCCAGGTAGGAATACCCCTATCTAATAGAAGGTACTATAAGGGTTTCACGGGATGTGGGCCCATTAAGGAAAAGATATAACCACGCAGAAGCAGTAACACACATAATTTATCTAAGTGACCCTTTAACAGGTTTACCTGCAGGTTGAGGTCTCTCATTGAAAGAGACTGTTTAGAGCTTGTAGTGTTGAGAAGAGGGGTACCATCCAGAAGAGGAGAGCAAGAAAACTCTGAGAAGAGAGAGGGACCAGATCGGTACTTTAATATATCTAGATGGATGTTGCTCGGCAACACGCTGTGGAGTGTCTGAGTTAGAGAGCTCAGAAGGGCAGCAGTGGTTTAGGTCTTTAATAGCCTGATGGTTTAATTAACTATGTAATAGATACTAGGCATAGTTTCTCCAGGAATGCAAATCAGGCAAACCACAAGGCTAAAAGTCTGAGCTTATTCTGCTGTGAAAGAGTAACAACTTAATGACCAATATAACAAAGACTATTTTTGGCTCATTTATATAGCAGGTTGTTGTTCAGTGCCCCAGTAGTGTCTGACTCTTCGCAACCCCATGGACTGCAGCACGCCAGGGCTCCCTATCCCTCACCATCTCCCAGAGTTTGTCCAAGTTCATGTCCATTGCACTGGTGGTGCCATCCTCTGAAGGAGAAGAGAGCGTCAGAGGATGAGATGGCTGAATGGTATCATATAGAAGGTACTGCTTTGATAAAGCTTGTTATAGGATAGGGAATTAATATGAAATCTTCCATTGATATACTCCTGTTTTGATGGTCCAAATCAACAAAGTCTATATTTTTTCTAAATATATCCTAAGAAATATTATTTGGAACAATGCCATATTAAACTTCTTATTTCTTCCTGGTCTTCTTTTTTTTTCACTTTACAACTAGTCATCAGAGTGAGAGAGTGTGAAAATTATGATTTTTAATCATCTGTTTGGTATTAATGATTCTTTAAAAATTACTCTCCCTAAATCTTTACTTGGCAAAATATTTTTTATCTAACCTGACCCCAGGTTACTAAATATCAATAACACTCCCTTATTCAGAATTTGATAACAATTCACTAGAAAATTCAGTATATATATATATATTAAAAATATTATATATTTTAACAATTCTTCATTTCTGACAAAACTTTAGATTGACATATAAAAAAGAGAAGACAGAAAAATCAGAAATAATAACAGGGCTATACTACTGACCTTACAGAAATAAAGAGGAATATGAGGGAATACTATGAACAGTTGCATGTCAAAAAAAAGTACATAACCTAAATGAAATGGAAAAACCCCTGGAAGCACACAAATTACCTAAGCTGATTCAAGAAGAAATAGAAAATGCCAAGATATATAACAAGTAAAGAGACGGAATCAGTAATCAAAAACATCCTAGCAAAGAAAAACCCATGGTCAGGGAAAGTCCAGGACTAGATGGCTTCACTGGTAAATTCTACCAAATATTTAATAACTAACATCCATCCTTCTCAAACTGTCTAAAAATTAAAAAGAAAAAAAGAAGGAACACTTTTATTCTATGAAGCCAGCATTACTCTGATACTGATACTTAAATCAAATTAAGCATCAGAACAAAAGAAAAATACAGACCAAAATCTTTCGTGAAAACAATATAAAATTTCTGAACAAAATGCTAACAAGCCAAATCCAGCATCATGTTAAAAAGACTATACGACTTGACCCAGTGAGATTTATTCAAGAAATGTAAGGTTAGGGGTGAGGGAGCATTCAGTATAAGAAAATCAATCATCACTGGAACACTGCATTTATACAATGAAGGAAAACAACCATATGATCGTATCAGTAGATACAGAAAGGTATTTCAATTGCTCCAATGCTCTTTCATGATTAAAAACATTAAAAGAAATCTAGGAATATAAGGAAGCTTCTTCAACATGATTAAAGAACATTTATTTTAAAACCTCAAACATCATCCTCAGTGGTAGAAGACTGAAATCTTTCCCCCTAAAACCACTTCAAAAGGGGTGGAGAAAGGGAGACTTAATGGTTAATAAGAAGAGTTTCTGTCTGGAGAACTGATAAAGTTCTGGAACTAGTGATTGTTGCACAAAATTATGGGTATAATTAATGCCACTGAATTGTACACTTTAAATGGTTAAAATGGCATATTTTATGTTAAATATATCTTATCCCAATAATATTTTAAAATTTGTTATTGGAAATTAATAAATCCAAATCAGTGTAAAAGAAATTTAAATAGTTAAACTTTAAAAGAATCTTTAAAGTCAGCTTACAGTATTTATCCTTCAGAAATTATTGAAGTTTAAACCACAAAGAATAGTATATATTTCATATAATACATACTAAAAAGACATAATTACTAGCTATGTAGTATAATTGAGTGACATGGTTTCTTGCTTAAATACAGTGATTTAAAATAAACTTTTAATAGCAGTAACATAGGTTGCATAGAGATATTACCAAAATATGAATGTTTTGGGGTAATGTCAAGCTATCTCATATGGAAACTGCAATAGCCATATAAGGCATAAGAGACAGGAATTATAATCTCTATTTTGCACATGAGGGGAGACAATAGATAAGTAACTGGAAACATACATTATTATATTTCTGGCACACAGAAGAATGCCTAGGACAGAGTATCTTTGGATCAACAAACAATGATACAATATCAAACAGATTGTATAGGTGGCTCAGTCAGTAAAGAATCTGCCTGCAACGCAGGAGACCTGGGTTCGATCCCTGGGTTGGGAAGATTCCCTGGAGGAAGGCATGGCAACTCACTCCACTATTCTTGCCTGGAGAATCCCCATGGACAGAGGAGCCTGGAGGGCTACAGTCCATTGGGTCACAAAAAGACACAACTGAGCAACTGAGCACAGCACACATGTATTATAAATATAAAACTTATATAATACATTAAGTTATAAGTCCGTTTTTAAAGATGTCAGTTCTTTAAGATGAAGAATAAATCACCAAGAATAAGAGACTGGACAGCAACTTCCCAGTTGCTCTCATGATTTATTGGCTGCAATCTATCATCCCATGGCCATCAACTCTGCATGTGGCCAGATGCAGTTTTAAAGATTAAAGACACCCTCTTATGAGTCTGCCACATCTAGCCACCAGCCACTTTTGTATAATTATAAAAGGTATTTCCATCCCACTGGCTCTAAAAAGCTTCCCATAATGACCTCAATCTTCACTGACCATGTCTATTGAATAGGATCCTATCACACTGATTTGGCTTATTTTTATCATTATTTATCTGAATTACAGACCTAGCTAAAGCAGGAGCTGGAGTATTTTTGTTTGCTTTAATCACCAGTAACTAGAGTTTTGTCCATCAGCCATTAGCTTCAAATTGTTTGGGAAAGGAATGGTTGAGATTAGAAGTAATATAATGAAGAAAAATGTGTGGCATTTTAATTTTCTTCTTCTTGAAACAGGGCAAAACACATTCACAAAAGAAAGAAAATAAAAATCACAGTGTGCTTTTAGAAGGATGGTTTTACTGACACAAGTCTTATACAAGACACTGGAACCTTGGTAAATGATTAAACAGGACTCATCACAAAAGCAATCTTTGTGGGACATGGATAGAAAAAAGGTGGAAACTATGAGTTTACTGTACAAAATGATTATATTAATAATAGTCAATAGATTCATAGTATGAAATTAATCTTGTGCTGAAGATTTTTGAATTAAAAACAAAATCAAAAGAGGAAGCATTGGGGCTAAGTTCTTCTTGGCTTTTGATTCCATGTATAGCAGTATGGTCTCTTAAAGGCAAAAATAGAAATGGGATTAGCCTGTAACCATAGAAACTGCATGTGGCAGTTAGGGAAAATGCACTTAAGATGTAAAAACACCAAGTGAATCTACAGTGCATAACAAAAACATCTTCGTACTTGTCAAACTGAAGTACAAGTGTGAATATTTTTCACAATAGTCTTTGACAGTAATCCTAGTTCTCAAGGAGATATCTACCTGCTAAAAACATAAGTTTCAGTGGATAGCTCCAAAGATTAAAGGGGAAAATTTCTTTTTCTATAATTGTAGTCCTTGAATATGCTATTAAGAGATTAATAGAATGCATATAGAATTTAATCAAGTTAAATTTCACTTAAGGATACATTGAAATCTTTAATCAAAAACAAGAGTGCTTATTGATTATATAGCAGCCCCAGTGAAAAACTAGGGTTGTACTTTATTTTCTAGAGGAAATGAATGAGAAGATTTATTCTTCCAGTCAAACTGAGACCTGAGCATTATGAATGTGACTAATGATAAGAGCAGGTATTGGAAAAATCAAGGATAGAGAATTGATTCTTTAACAGGATAAAGAATAGATCAAAATTCTGTAGAACTTAAATATGAAAAGTCACTAGTATATGAATTCACTACACTTTTTATGGTGGACTTTATTAGAAAAGTATTTAAATAAAAGTAAACATGATCTTCTACTTTCTTACTCCCAACCAGACAGTGAACTCTGTGAGAGCAGAAATCACACCTGTTTATCATTATGTTCTCAGTCCCTAGCACTGTGCCTAAAGAAGAAAAAAGACTTTAGAAAAATCAAGGTGAGTGGTTAACATCAGCTAAAGAGGGCAGAGTAAACTAGGGAAAAAGAAGGTAAGAGCTGAAACTTAATCGGGAAGTAGGTAGTTTCCAGTCAAGGAAGAACCACACCACTTCCATAGGTTGACGTCACCTTTTCTAACTCACATTGTTTCCACAAAGGCCCTGCAGGGTTTTGAAGCAGCTCTTAGGAACATGCTATGGTTAAGAACACTGTCGTGTGTATGAAACTATCTGGAAACGTATGTGCAGGAAGCCTTCCAATTTTTTGTGTTTGTTTTGCCAAAGGAACACAAGCCTGTGATTGCTCACAGAATAATCCCAAAACCTTGCCAACAGAAAGCAAATCAAAAGCTGCACAGCCCACAAGAAGTGAATTCTCTCCAATGGACATGTGCACGGGAGAAGTAACAACCTCTTAAAGTCAAAAGCAAAGCCAGGAGGGATGATAGACAAGGAGCCTCACCTGTACCCTGTAACACAGATTCACAGACCATCAGATCTGGCAACCAAGGCTGTTATTTCATTTCTGGAGCACACAAGGCAGATGAAATTTGTAAGTTCTGCTCAATGGAACTTACTAATTACTATGGAATGGCGATTAGTGTCTCTTTTCATTCTTTACACTTCTCCATAGCAGTTCAGCAGCAGCAAACCTGCTCTCATCTGTTATTCTATACACGGTGTATGTTGATGATGGGTGGCGATAAGGTAACTTTTATTTTGTGCCTCCAAGTTTTGTTACTTGGAGTAGGATTGAGTGCATTCTGTGTGGGAGAAGAAGGGTACATATATATTTGATCCATTTGTAGTAATTTGTTTTGAAGAGATAGCTGTATACCCCAGTGGCTGCTTTTCAGTTCAGTTCAGTGGCTCAGTTGTGTCCAACTCTTTGTGGCTGCTTAGACTGCAAGACGCCAGGCTTTCCTGTCCATCACCAGCTCCCAGAGCCTTCTCAAACTAATGTCCGTTGAGTCAGTGATGCCATCCAACCACAGCATCCTCTGTTGTCCCCTTCTCCTCTTGCCTTTAGTCTTTCCCAGCATCAGGGTGTTTCCCAATGAGTCAAGTCTTCACATCAAGGGACCACAGTATTGGAGCTTCAGCTTCAGTATCAGTCCTTCCCATCAATATTCATGATTGCTTTCTTTAGGATAACTGTTTTGATCTCCTTGCAGTCCAAGGGACTCTCAAGAGTCTTCTCTAACACCACAGTTCAAAAGCATCAACTCTTCTGCACTCAGCTTTCTTTATGTCCAACTCTCACATCCATGTGTGACTACTGAAAAAACCATAGCTTTGACGAGAAGGACCTTTGTTGGTAATGTCTCTTCTTTTTAATATGCTGTCTAGGTTGGGCATAGCTTTTCTTCCAGGGAGNCTGCACTCAGCTTTCTTTATGTCCAACTCTCACATCCATGTGTGACTACTGAAAAAACCATAGCTTTGACGAGAAGGACCTTTGTTGGTAATGTCTCTTCTTTTTAATATGCTGTCTAGGTTGGGCATAGCTTTTCTTCCAGGGAGCAAATGTCTGCTTTATACTTCTTCAAAAATAGTTTTGGCTAAAACATAGTCACCAGGTAAACAACTTCAGACTTTGAAAGCTCTTAGTTAAGTCTTTGTTACATGGTAACTGTTCAAAAAATGATAACTATTATAATAAGCTTAGCCCTACTTTGGACTTCGCAGATGGCACTAATGGTAAGGAATCTGCCTGCCAGGGCAGGAGACATGAGATGCGAGTTTGATACCTGGTTCTGGAAGTCCCCCGGAGGAGGGCATGGCAATCCACTCCAGTATTCTTGCCTGGAGAATCTCATGGACAGAAGAGCCTGGCAGGCTATGGCCGGTAGTGTCAGAGAGTCAGACACAACTGAAGTGACTTAGCATACACACATGCATAGCATGACTTTAACTTAAATTCCTTCATATACAGAAGTGACACAACTAACCATGACTATCTGCATTCTCCAAACCTTGCCCAACTCATTCATCAAGTTGCACTTTAGTATTTTTAGAGCTGATGTATTTCCAATAAAATTAATTAAAATCTTAATTGCTAGTTATTGTTATCATTCTATACGCATCACTCCTCACTCGGTAAATTTTAGGAGGTAAATGACACTAGTGAAAATCTCACACAACTAAGCTAGCTATTGGTCCTATGTCCAGACTGTATACAAAGCAAGACAGTCTTTCCTCCTCCGCAGGGTAATTTTATATCCAGAAAAAATCTTTTAATATATGTTTTGGGTAAATATTCAGGAATAATTTTTTTCATATGTAAACCAATAAATAATCTATTTCTCACTTCCACTGTAGAATCATAAGGGATTTGATTTAGGTCATACCTGAATGGTCTAGCANAGAAGGGGACGACCAAGGATGAAATGGCTGGATGGCATCACGGACTCGATGGACATGAGTCTGAGTGAACTCCAGGAGATGGTGATGAGCAGAGAGGCCTGGCGTGCTGCAATTCATGGGGTCGCAAAGAGTCGGACACGACTGAGCCACTGAACTGAACTGAACTGAAACCAGTAATAATCATCTCACTTAACATTGCCTAGAAATTGTCCTTGTGTGCTTGGATTATTTCACTTAGCATAATATCCTCAAGTTTCACCCATATTACTGCATACTGCAGGACTTCCTTCTCTTATAAGGCTGAATAGTATTTCATGAGAAAGCATGAATGTTCAAACTACTGCACAATTTTACTCATGTCATATGCTAGCAAAGTAATGCTCAAAATTCTCCAATCCAGGCTTCAACAGTATGTGAACTATGAACTTCCAGACCTGGTAGGTTACCTTCCATGGGGTCAGAAAGAGTTGGACATGACTGAGCGACTTCATTTTTTAGAAAAGGCAGAGGAACCAGAGATCAAATTGCCAACATCTGCTGGATCATCTAAAAAGCAAGAGTTCCAGGAAAACATCTACTTCTGCTTTATTGACTATGCCAAAGCCTATGATTGTGTGGATCACAATAAACTGTGGAAAATTCTGAAAGAGATGGGAATACCAGACCACTTGACCTGCCTCCTGAGAAATCTGTATGCAGGGCAAGAAGCAACAGTTAGAACTGGACATAAAACAGCAAACAGACTGGTTCCAAATCAGGAAAGGAATACGTCACGGCTGTATATTGTCACCCTGCTTATTTAACTTATATGCAGAGTACATCATGAGAAATGTTGTGCTGGATGAAGCACAAGCTGGAATTAAGATTGCTGGCAGAAATATCAGTAACCTCAGAACGCAGATGACACTACTTTCATGGCAGAAAGTAAAGAACTAAAGAGGCTCTTGATGAAAGTAAAAGAGAGTGAAAAGTTGGCTTAAAACACAACATTCAGAAAACTAAGATCATGGCATCTTGTCCCATCACTTCATGGCAAATAGATGAGGAAACAATGGAAATTCTGCAGATGGTGACTGCAGCCATGAAAGTAAAAGATGCTTGCTCCTTGGAAGAAAAGCTATGACCAACTTAAATAGCATATTAAAAAGCAGAGACATTCCTTTACCAGCAAAATCCATCTATTCAAAATTATGGTTTTTCCAATAGTCATGTATGGATGTGAGAGCTGGACTGTAAAGAAAACTGAGTGCAGAAGAATTGATGCTTTTGAACTGTGATGTTAGAGAAGGCTCTTGAGAGTCCCTTGGACTGCAAGGAGATCCAATCAGTCAATCCTAAAGGAAATATGTCCTGAATATTCATTGGAAAGACTGATGTTGAAGCTGAAACTCCAATACTTTGGCCACCTGATGCAAAGAACTGACTCATTGGAAAAGACCCTGATGCTGGGAAAGATTGAAACTGAGAGGAAAAGGGGATGAGATGGTTGGATGGCACTACCTAAGCTATGGACATGAGTTTAAGTAATGTCTGGGAGTTGGTGATGGACAGGGAAGCTTCGCATGCTACAGTCCATGGGGTTGCAAACAGTCAGACATAACTGAGCAACTGAACGGAACTGAATATTTCATTGAACATATATACCACATTATTTAATTATATATTTAATTAATTTATCTATTAACAGACATTAAGATTTCTTCCACAACTCAGCTATTGTACACTTAAAAATCTGTTAGGAAGATAGATCATGCTAAATGTTTGTACCACAATAAAAGTTTTAAAAAGAAAAAATTATCAACTTACTGACCATAACTTTTTTTAAAAATTGCAGTCTGCATTAAGCAGCTCACTATATGGCAATCCACTCCAATACTGGGATTTTACTTCCACTCACACTCAACATTTATTTTCAGAGTTGTGGATCTTATAAGAGTCTTTAATGGCCATTATTTATTAAAAAAGAATGTTTCATTGATATGTAATAAAAACAGATTAGACAAGAATTAATTTGAAAGAAAGCCTCACTAATGCTTACTGATGGTAAATATCGTTCAATGTCTTTATGGAAAGAGCTATATCCTACTCTCCCCCTCAGCACATAAACTCTGAAGAATCAGCTTCAGCAGTAAGACCAGTGAAGATTTAGTGTCATATTGACCACAGCCACAGTCAGTGATTATCAACCTGGTCATTGACAATACTAGCCAACCAGTGACAAGATGCCTGATATCTAAGAAGCAATGGTTTGTGTCCATTCCGAGATCCTCTATTTAGCTACCAATAATCATATCCTTGAAAATATTGGAAAAAACTAAAATACTTATGTTGGTTCTTTTATTTGGCTATCTGCTTCTCAGTAAGTTATTTCACTGCTCAACATCTTATTTCCCTTACATGTAAGAAGGAAGTAGAACAGCAACAGTGTTCAACTCAAATTGATATTGTAATGTTCAAAATGATAATGCATATATGTGCTCATTGCATGCTTGGAAACTCATATTCAACTTATTATCATATTTTCTAGCTTTTCATTTTAAAATAATTGTAGATCTGTGTGAAGTTGCAAAGAAATGTTCAGGTAAGCACCATGCATCCTTTACCCAGCATCTCCCTATATTTACGTGTTGCATCAATATAGTACAATATTAATGTCTGTTAATTGACATGGGTACAGATGGTAAAGCATCTGCCTGCAATGTGGGAGACTCGGGTTCGATCCCTGGGTTGGGAAGATCCCCTGGAGAAGGAAATGGCACCCTAATCCAGTACTCTTGACTGGAAAATTCCATGGACTGAGGAGCCTGGTAGGCTACAATCCATGGGGTTGCAAGGAGTCTGACACGACTGAGCAACTTCACTTCACTTCACAATTCACAGAGACTATCCACATTCTTTCATTTATAAATGCATTCATCTCTATGTGTGTATGCATTTAGGTATTTGCGTGTGAAGCTCCTTGCAATTTCATCAGATGTGCAGCCTCCTGTAACAGTTACCAAACTCAACATACTGAACTGTACCATCACCATAAGGCTCCTTAGTGCTACACTTTTATAGCCATACACACCCCTTCAGTCCTCCTATCCTTAATTCCTAGCAAGGAATAATCTGTTCTCTATCTTTGCATTTTTATTTCATAATTGAACGCCATGTGAATAATAGAATCAGAATTTCTACATCCCAATTATCAGTTTAAACAACTGTTGTGTTTCTTAAAATACAATAAAAGTTTCTTGTGCTGTAATATAACTGAAATGCTTATACTTTGCTTTGCATATTCCTTATCATTTCATGAAGAGCTGTTTTCCTTAACTACCAAAACCAAAAACATAAATGAAGAAAATGTGCATGCATTACGGGACCACTTATCTCAAGGTTTTATTTTTGGTTTGCAGTATTTACAAGGGAGAATTTAAGCACCCAGGGTTTATAAAAGGATTTTCTGTTAAGAGTCACAGCTAAAGGTTCAGTGTATATGCAAAGTTGAGGGGCAAAAAGAGACTAAAGAGTATTAATTTCCATCAATTACTAAATATCAATTACTTGTTAAAATACCTTTTAAGCATATTTCTTGTTTGCTCTTTGTAATAACTAAACTTGAAGTATTGTCATCCTAATTTTAAAGATCATGAATCTAAGCCTCAAGGAGATTAACACTCATGTTGTGTTTCCTTTTGATTCCTCAGTTCACAAATTAATATAAATCTTAATATTTGTATAGTGTTGTGTCTATAGTTAATAAAATGTCAATATTCCTATTATTAGTTTTACCCATAAAGATTTCAGCCACTTAACACTTAAAACATACTTATTATATTTAAAAGGTAGCTGCTTATTACAGCAGGAATACTATTTGAGTCTTAGTTTCTGATTGTTAAGCCTTCCCAGGTGGTGCTAGTGACAAAGAACCTGCCTGCCAATGCAGAGACATGGGTTCGATCCCTGGGTTGGGAAGATCCTCTGGAGGAGGGCATGGCAACTCACTCCAGTATTTTTGCCTGGAGAATCCATGGACAGAGGAGCCTGGATTTAGATAATTAATCTTTCACCTCCTGCAACAAATTCCAGCCATTTAATGGATATGATTATAAGGACACATAGAGGTAAAGGCAAAAGAGGTAAAGGTTTACACAGAGGACAGTTTTTATTCCAGTTGCAAAGAAAGGCAATGCCAAAGAATGCTCAAACTACCTCACAATTGCACTCATCTCACATGCTAGTCAAGTAATGCTCAAAATTATCCAAGCCAGGCTTCAGCAATACATGAACCGTGAACTTTCTGATGTGCAAGCTGGTTTTACAAAAGGCAGAGGAACCAGAGATCAAATTGCCAACATCTGCTGGATCATGTAAAAAGCAAGCGAGTTCCAGAAAAACATCTATTTCTGTTTTATTGACTATGCCAAAGCCTTTGACTGTGTGGATCACAATAAACTGTGGAAAATTCTGAGAGAGATGGGAATACCAGACCACCTGACTAGCCTCTTGAGAAATCTGTATGCAGGTCAGGAAGCAACAGTTAGAACTGGATATGGAACAACAGACTGGTTCCAAAGAGGAAAAGCAGTACGTCAAGACTGTATATTGTCACCCTGCTTGTTTAAACTCTATGCAGAGTACATCATGAGAAACGCTGGACTGGAAGAAGCACAAGCTGGAATCAAGATTGCTGGGAGAAATATCAATAACCTCAGATATGCAGATGACACCACCCTCATGGCAGAAAGTAAAGAAGAACTAAAGAGGAGAGTGAAAAAGTTGGCTTAAAGCTCAACATTCAGAAAACAAAGATCATGGCATCTGGTCCCATCACTTCATGGGAAATAGATGGGGAAACAGTGGAAACAGTGTCAGACTTTANAGAAAGCTGAGTGCCGAAGAGTTGATGCTTTTGAACTGTGGTGTTGGAGAAGACTCTTGAGAGTCCCTTGGACTGCAAGGAGATCCAACCAGTCCATCCTAAAGGAGATCAGTCCTGAATATTCATTGGGAGGACTGATGTTGAAGCTGAAACTCCAATACTTTGGCCAGCTGATGCAAAGAGCCAACTCATTGGAAAAGACCCTGACGCTGGGGAAGACTGAGGGCCCGAGCAGAGGGTGATGGGGGATGAGACGGTTGGATGGCACTTATGCTACCTAATGGACATGAGTTTGAGCAAACTCCAGGAGACAGTGAAGGACAGGGAAGCCTGGTGTGCCGCAGCTGTGGGGTGGCAAAGAGTCAGACATGACCTGGCAACTGAACAATATTGGTGATGAAGAGAACCTTCTGAATGATACTGTTAAATATCAACCAGTAGGTGGCGAAAACTGGCAATAAAACCCTTTTTGTTTGGCAGATTGGAGAATAAAGAAGGGAAGCGCAGGCCTTTGAGACGCTGGACATGATCTCCATTCCCTGCGTCTTGTCCTTCTCTCTCCCTGGTACCACCCACCGCTAGAACCCAGCCAGCAAAGCTGGGAAAAGGACCAGCATCGGCCCTTAAAAGTGGAGGACGGCGTGGCAAGTGAAGTCCCACAGTGCCCGCATGTGGAAGGGTCTTGGACGGTCTCTCGGTTTGTGCCTGGGGCTTCTGACTCCGACTGGTGCTCCTCCGACTGGGCCACCAGTCCTCAAACAGTGAGTTCACACACTGCTGAGGGCTACCTGCCCCGACAGGTTTGGTGGACTCTGATAAGCATGCGATCCAAATGGAGGACTGGTTTCACTGTTTTGATTGAAGGAGTACCAAGAACATTCCTAGGGAATATTTAGCCTTAGTCAAGATTAATGCAGACCTGTCCTGAGAATGTTGGATGATGATCAAGGTGCCACTTAAGTGTGGAAGGATCATCTGTGGAGTAAAGGAGAGAAGAAGGCAGGCTTTCCTTCACCCGGAACGGGCTCTGTTTCCTTCTGGTCTCCCCCCTGGCAGGAGGATCAGCCTGGTTCCAGCTCTGGCCTCTCCTCTCCTCACTCGCATGCTGGGTCACAAGCACTGAGGCTCTCAGTTCCTCCTAAGTAGCTTCAGGAGTTAAGGCAAGTTCTGAGAAGCCCCCTCACCAGGACGGGTGGCCTCAGCTTCGCTTTCCTGTTTCCATGAGAACAGATCCCCAGGCCACCGCACCTCGCCGCCACTGCCGTGGAGCAAGGCGACAGTCCCCGCAGCTGGAAGCAGGAAGGGCCATCTTCCTGCACTCCTTGCCTGGATGAGACATTTGTACCAGGTACACATTCCTACAGGCAAGAGGTGGGCTAGCATGTTGGCTGACTGGCTTTGATAAATGAAAATAATCTGCTGTGCTTATTTCACAGAATGAACGTGCTGATTCTAGTCTAGGAAGGAGACCGAGCACAGGGTGAGGGCGTGCGTGGGCCAGGGCAGTGGGCAGCCCTCACATCCCCAAGCCCACACAGAGGGGGCTCCGGCAGGTTTCACTCTGTGTGTGACTCTTTGCAACCCACCCCCTGAGGCCGCTAGGCTCCTCTGTCCATGGAATTCTCTAGGCAAGAATACTGGAGTGGGTAACCATTCCCTTTTCCATGGGATCTACCTGACCCAGGGATGGAACCCTGGCCTCCCTGCATTGCAGGCAGATTCTTTACTGTCTGAGCCACCAGGGAAGCCCAATTAACTAGGCCGCCATGCTATTAGTAAACATTTTTTTCCCCTGGCACTTTGTCAAAGACTTTTAGAAATAAAAATAAGCACATGCAACTTGTCAGCCCTCTGTGCTTTTTTTTCTGGAGGCCATTTGTACCGATGAATTTTAAAAAATGTTTACATATGTAAAATGTATATATGAATGTGTATAAAAATATTAAAACTGTGTACACATAGTGTATATATAGGTTGGTGTAGATATCTCGAGAAGGTGCGTTCGTCTAGAACTGAGTGCTGGGACGACCGCGGAGGCCTTTAGAAACCCACCCGCCCTGACTTCGGGGCTGCGGGCTTGAAATTGCCTCGTAGACCCCGCGGCTCCTAACCCAGGGCCGAAATGGTTGGGAGCGAGGCAAAAAGAGTCTGCCTGCAATGCAGGAGGGCTGGGTTCCATCCCTGGGTCGGGGAGATCCCCTGGAGAAGGGACAGGCTTGTTGCCCGGAGAATCCCATGGACGGGGAGCCCGCGGGCCGCAGTCCCCGGGGTCGCAGAGCCCCCGCCACCACTCGCACCGCTCAGCGCTCGGCCGCCCGCGGGNGTGATGGACAGGGAGGCCTGGTGTGCTGCAATTCTTGGGGTCACAAAGAGTCGGACACGACTGAGCGACTCAACTGAACTGAACTGAAACCTTAACAGTTTCTTGCTTTGGTACAAAGTTATAGACTCTGCAGAATCTGATGGTTTTTCAATGACTCTTGACCACTTGTTCATTAGTCATTACAAATATTTTATATGATTTCTCCCCCAATACTATCACTTAAAGAGAGGGTGGCAGCAGAAACTACATTTCGTCAGGCTGCAGAAAATGGTGAGAATGGGTTGCTGTCGTTTGCAATTCCCTTGAGTACAACAGGAAGGCAAGTATGAAAAGATATTAAGATTAACAAATGACAAATGATTTTAAGAAAGTAATGCATCTTAATCTTCAAATTTTCCTTGAATTGAGGAAAGGCAAATTTCTCTAACTACAAAGTCAGGAGAGTAAGTGTCTGAGTAGACATTTAGAATGGTAGGTGCTGAGCTTCTGAATGCTTGATGGAGAGTATTTGTGAGCATTTAAAACAGACTTTGGTACTACAATGCATTCAAGGTCAAACAAGCCTTAAGTTGCAGAGCTAAGTGCAAATTCTGTAAAACCCCAAAGATCTTGCTTTTGCCTTGAGACTCAAGCTCAGCAATATTCATTCTCTATCATGATGTTTCTTAAAATATGAAATAACTATCCATGATAAGAATTATATATGCAAATGATAAAATAAAAGCCAATTGCTTTCTTTTTCACTGACTTAATCTTACAGTCTTTATCTCTGATACATTTTTAATAAGTTCAGTAAATTTTGCTATACTAGATTTTAGTTTTGTTTCTAGAAAGTAAGTGCATCACAAGTTACTTGGTATGTCTTTTGACATGGTAAATAAAGAGCTCTCTCGCAAGAGCCAGATAATCTGAGTTCAAATTATGATTCCATCATTCACTGTACCATGACTTTGGGCAACACTTTTTAACTTTTTTCCATCAGGGTGAAAATAATGGCCACTTCATAGAGATTCTGTGTTAAGTAAAATCAATTATCTCAAAGGTATAATGTATTTCCTGGCCCCTAGTAAGCACTATTTGAGAAGGCAAAGGCAACCCATTCCAGTACTCTTGCCTGGAAAATCCCATGGGCGGAGGAGCCTGGTAGGCTGCAGTCCACAGGGTCGCGANAAAGAGCTCTCTCGCAAGAGCCAGATAATCTGAGTTCAAATTATGATTCCATCATTCACTGTACCATGACTTTGGGCAACACTTTTTAACTTTTTTCCATCAGGGTGAAAATAATGGCCACTTCATAGAGATTCTGTGTTAAGTAAAATCAATTATCTCAAAGGTATAATGTATTTCCTGGCCCCTAGTAAGCACTATTTGAGAAGGCAAAGGCAACCCATTCCAGTACTCTTGCCTGGAAAATCCCATGGGCGGAGGAGCCTGGTAGGCTGCAGTCCACAGGGTCGCGAAGAGTCGAACATGACTGAGCAACTTCACTTTCTCTTTTCACTTTCCTGCATTGAAGAAGGAAATGGCAACCCACTCCAGTGTTCTTGCCTGGAGAATCCCAGGGACGGCGGAGCCTAATGGGCTGCTGTCTATGGGGTCGCACAGAGTTGGCCACGACTGAAGCGACTTAGCAGCAGCAGCAGCAGCAAAAGTAGCACTATTAAATGGAAAATGTTATACTTACAGTAATGAAGGTGTACTAGACACTCTATTAATCCACAGAGATTTAGAATGAATAAAATATAATTCTGACTGCAATGAACTCACTCTTTAGTTAGGTGTTAATTCTAACCCAGAAGTTTACACAAGGGATAGTGATTAATATAGCAGAGTTGCCAATAATATTTAAGGAAATTAGCAATGAGTTTATTAAAGAGCTGGAATCTGATCTGAGTTTTAAAGGATAAATAGAAGATTAACAAGACAAGAAGATAAGTATTCTGGGAGGTAGGAACAATACATGCAAAGGCAAAGTTGTTTTCAAAGAACATGTACTGAAATTCTGCTCAAGAATTCAAGTATAAGATGTAAAGATGGGAGCTAAGGCTAAACAGAAAAGTAGGATCCAAGTATTAGGTAGTGTGAGCATTTTGATTAGAAAGTTGGAGTGAATTTGTATTTAAAAGGTTTCCTTGTAAGAAAGAGACAAGATCCCTTTAAGGTTAATGAAAATTAATTACAGGAAAGAGTAACAGTGAAATTAAGACAACTTAATGTCATGAAAATAAATAATCACAATAATTGAGCTAGAACTAGTTTCTGAAGTTTTACATGTCCATCTTATTTTCAGTTGAAAAAAGCTTATTCACAGAGTGTGGCTTCTAGGAAAGTTATTGAACAAAATCTAAAAATAAGGACCAAACTGAATTAACAAAACAGGTGGTGTGGAGGAGTGATTTAGACATGTCTCAACCATCAAACATGAATTAATCTATATATATATTTATATATATATCATTATTGTTAATAAGTAGAAAAAAGGGACAGGATGTTAAGGGTGCATTTAAAAAATATAAAAGATGTATTTAAGCATTCTAGATAGATGCAAAGCCAAGAGAGATATAGACTGAATTAGATCAAGATCTTTTTTGGGAATTCTAGGAGGAAAGGATATAAAATTAAAAGTTCAAAATAAAATTTGTTTTGAAAGAAAAGCATTCTGTAAAGTTATTGAAAATATAATAAAATTATTGTCAGTAGCATCTTTAAAATGACAGAATTGGTTTTCATGAACATAATAAAACATTTGAAAATATTTTATCTGATTATATCTACCAGCTAAATAAAATTTATACAATAATTCTACTAAAACAGCTCAGTTTCCTAAAGTTGCATTAAACTAGACCCTTGTTAAATTTTCACATTCTTTCAGCCATTCAAGGACTAAGTCTTGTGAAAATACTTCAATGCTGTAAGAAACTCTCTTAGAAATATTAGCCAAATAGTGTATGCTCTTAATATACATGTGGAAAAAATTAGCATATGCATTATTATGAATGTTTTTTCAAAAGCACGAGTCATTTTGAGATATCAAAGTTGCCAATATATTTTAAGACTACATATATAAAATCCTTCATTTGTCACTTTAGAATTTTCTAAAAAAAGATCCATTCATGAATAAATTGCCTGAAAAACATGTATGACAGGTTCATTTACTTGTTAATTTTCACTTGCACATTTATACATTATTTGTTTATTTTATTCTTCGGCCAGAAATGAACACTAAGATATTTTGTCAGGCTTGGTCAAAAGTTTGTAAAACTTAAAAGATTTTGCTTTTGAAGATGATTAAGTTTGAAAAAGAAAATGTAGATAAAATGTTGTTTCAGCCTGATGGCACCAAAAGTGTTCATCCTAACCAGTACATCTCATTATCAGGGAAGTGGCAGAGTTTAAATGGGTATAAGCCTTCTGTCAGTAGTTTGACTCTGTTGTGGTTGCTTGCAACATACAGGTTGTATGATTAGGGGCAAATTAATTGACCTCTCTGCTCTCATGGCTATCTTAAAAAAAAATGGAAATAATAAATTAGTTCAGCCAGAAAGTTCTCATAACAACCTTCTCTTATAAGAATCAAATAAGTTCATATTTTAAAGCACTTAGAACAACATCAAGAATAGAGTGTCAGCACTATATAACTGTTAGCTATTATTATTGATTTTAAAAATTACTTCTTTTGCTTCATATTATCATTTCCCCCAACCTCTACACACATGCATACACACACACACACACACACACACACACACACACACATCAAGACATCACAGGAAGCAGGAAAAACACAGGCAAAAGCAAAGAGACAAGGCATTTTCAGACACTGTGATTTGATTATGCAAGAGAATGAAGCATAAGAAGGGAAATGGTGGGAACTGGCACAAGGCAAGAAACTGGGATACAGATAATGCTTGTAAAAAGAGCTATAGTTCTCAACACTCATTGACCTTGCTTCACTTCCCCAGAAAGACAACTCTAACTTATACCTTTGTTTCAAAAGCACTCACCATGAACCCACTTGAGTGTGTGAGTCAGAAGCTAGGTGACACAGCACATTCCATAATAAATAGAAAATGATAATAGTTTTCAAGAATTTTAACGTATCAAAGCATGTATAAGTAATAGAACACTAATCCTTTCAATAAAAGGCTGAATGTGATTAATGCCAAATAGGATTATAAAATTATCCCACTATTTATTAATACCATTCAGAGGAAGAAGAAAAAAAGATTACATCTAAATGAACAGACAACGGGGCAGTTTTAAGGAAGGAGTGGTGTTTAAGGATATACACAAAAGAAAGGTTGGATTTCAGTGTCTGGAAATGTAGTTTATAATATCTTTCCATGATTTCAGTGAAACAGCACAAGCTTCTTTCTTCAGCAAAATAAAGGCATATAATCTACAAGTATGCAATTTCCAGTAGAATTTGGTTGGGATTGTTTATACAGTTCAGGTTATCTTTCTCAAAATCCTCTTTAAGAGCCACCTTTTAATTAAAATGTGAATTTGATTGAAATGTCTTCTAACTTCCTGACATCTGAAGCCTGTGCCAAATGTGAAGTCAGCTTGCAGGAAGCTCTGATCTTTCTTGGGCAGGGACAACGAAGTCTTCAGTTCAGTTCAGTTCAGTTCAGTCGCTCAGTCGTGTCCAACTCTTTGCGACCCCATGAATCGCTTACATCCCATTAAATATTTACCCCTATGTTTTGAAAATATCAAGACTAAATCACTCAATACAATTCAGAAAACACCTGAAACAATATGTCAGATACATAGATTTGTATTGATAATATCTCTACGATTCTTATTATTAAAATTGCACATCATGGTGCATGAATTGAAAATGTTATTCATAAATAAAAATGAAAAGCAAATGTTTATCAAAAAGCTCTTCAGTTTGACTTGACTGATGTAAAATTTTCAGTATAAAAGATGCTAACCAGCAGATAAGGTCATTTTCTGGGCCAAACATACATTATTCAAGAGAATAGCACTGGCAGACCATAGTGACCTCAAGAAAGCTTGAAAGTGCAGCCTTGCATACTGCATTCCTAATATAGAAGCGGAGAAAAAGTAGCCGTGATGCTTGATTCTAGAGATGTATTTTCCTTAACCTTTGATGCTCTGCTTGATATTATGGGTTCCATTCTCTAGCAACCTCATTTTTCACAGCTTCTTTTGCCCTGAAAATCTTCAGATAACAAGATATAAAACATTTTAAAAGCCGAAAAAGGCAGTTGTGCAGTTGTGAGGCTGAAACTCAGCAGAAATTTGGGGAATGCAACATGATGTAGTAGGAAAAATACCAGATTTTAAGGACAGGACTGAGTTCCATCTCAGGTCTGCCATTTAAAGGTAGTGTGCAACCTTTGCAGGTCACCTGACCTCACTAAGTTGTTGTTTTAGTTGCTAAGTCAGGTCTGACTCTTTGCCATCCATGGACTATAGACCACCAGACTGCTCTGTCCACAGAATTTCCCAGGCAGGGATACAGGAGTGAGTTGCCGTTTCCTTCTCCAGGGGATCTTCCTGACCCAGGGACTGAACCAGAGTCTCTTGCATTGCAGGCAGATTCTTTATTACGATTAAAGTGTCTGACAAGATCTTCTCTGAGTTTGGGGGATAGTTGAATTTGGTAGGATATTTGGAATGTCTAGCATGTCCACTCATGTACCCTAGAGACTCAGTAATGTTGTAACTTTATATGAAAATACAGATATAGAAATCACAAGTATGTAGGTAATTTTTGAAACTACAAAAAAATGCCCTAATTACCAAACTTTATGTTCACTTTTTGATTCTCACTCTGTTTCTTTGATCTTTGTTGATGCCCCATTTCCTTCTATAAGATTTCATCTTTAAGGACTTTCCCTTGTTTCTCATTCTATATCTCAGTTATTTCTGTCCCTTTTGTTTGCTCTTTTCTTTATGGAATACCATTAAATGTTATTTATGATGGTATTCGTGAGAGTTCCACCCTTATTCTCCTTCTCTATTTTACCGAATGACTTAATTTGTTCTTATGGATCAACTTGGACTTTTTGTCAATCGCTCTAAAATTTTAGCTCCCATGATTTATATATTATTTGCAAACATCTAAGTTATCTTCTAGTTGGTATATGAAATCAAAATCATTATCCTTCCTGCCAAACCTAAGCCTCCATAGCAGTCAACCAAAGTGAAACCTCAGATCTTTTATTTTTTCCACTTCTTCACCCACAATATTCAATCCATTACCATGTTCTGTTGATTCTATTTTCTAAATATCTCAGTTTACCTCTTACCATTCTCACTGCTGCCACTCTAGTCATAATCCTCATCTGTCATCTATTCTATCAGAAAATTGTATCAATTTATCTCCAAGTATTTAATCATTTTTTTCTTCATTCTCTAGTACAGAAGCCCTTCGTCACATGTGACCATCGAGCACTCAAAAATAAATACACACACCTAGATTTTGAGAACACAATGTGGAGAAGAAAATATAAAATATCAATTAATAATATTTATACTGATTGCATATCAAAATTATAATATTTGGGACATATTGGGTTAAATAAAACAAAAGTAGTTTTATCTGTTTCTTTCTCCTTTAAAAAAATTAAAGTACATATGTGACTTGCATTCTATTTTTATTAGATAGCACTGTCTTGCCCACTTATCCATTTTCTTGTCAGAGTCATCTTTCTCTGATACAAATTGGACTGTGTCATTCCTTGCTTAATCCTCTTGAATAGGTTTGCAGTATCTTTGAAACAAGGCTGCCTTATTGTGCAATTTTCTAATACAATGAGTATGGTGCTCCTTTCAGCTTTATCTGTAAAACAAGCTTAAATTCTCCACCGTGGCTTAAGAGTCCTCTCAACTTATTTCACCATCTTTATCCCACATTACACCCTGTCCCAACACTGAACCCTGACCACTTTAACCACACTTGACTACTTCAATTTCCAAACAATCTATTCACTTTTATGACCTTATACCATTTAATATCTTGTTTCCAAGACTTGGAAATGCCCTTGTCTAAGAAATCACTGACTAATTTTCAAGGTGCAATTGAGAACTTAACTCTCTGGAAAGATTTTTCTTCAAACCTCTTCCCAAAAAGAGCTGATTGCTTTCTTTTGTTCTTAGTAACACTTAGCACATGACTGTATTTTGTCCATATTACTTGTAAGAACTGGTTTATATTGCTGTCCAATATTAGCCTACCAAATGGTTCTGATGAGACTATGATATATTTGCTAAGCCCACATTTTTTTCTTCCAGTTGCATTTTCTCTCCAGTAGTGTAATCCGTCTCCTTTAAAAGAAGACAAAGATTCATATGGGTCCAGAGAAGATACTGGGATTTTCGCTTCAGTTGGAAAACTAAATTCTTTGGAAGATAGAAAAATATTGTTAGTTTTCATCTAATAATATAAATGATGGCTCCCACTTTTTAGAAAATTATAATCTTACTGATATAAAAGTAAGACATGCATTGGAAATACTATTAAAATTATAAAAGTATCTTTAATTAAAGTAGGGATAATATTTTTAAACCACTGGCTTCCATAATATCCTAAACTAGATAATATCTTGGAGAGTTTCTCTCTCCCAAGGACAGTAGGAAATAATTAGTCAGAACTGCTCGACCTTGTTTCTGGCATGCTGAGACATAAATAAAAAGAAGATGCATTAATGAGTAAAAGAGGAATACAAACTGTCTTTAAATAGTTTCTAGATTCCAGGTCATGCGGTTTATAAGTAAGCAACTAATCTACTATATTTGCCTTTTAGTTTAAGACTGGAAAGATACAAACAAGCGTTACCTTCAGCAGAGTGCCTGACTAAATGAGAATGGTTCAATCAGGACATACAGCTGTTAGTTACCTAAGGATAAGTTGGATTCTCTCACATTCCTATAAGCTATTAGGCCCATATCCTTCTAGTCTAGTGCTAATTTTTAAAGGGTTTATTGGATGATGAAAAAAGCACGGCAAGACTAAATTATATTAGATTTCTTGCACTAAGGAAATCTAACTGGGGTTAAAGATAGTGATTTAAAATTCTACCATGTGCAAATATATGTTTTATTGAACATTAGAAAATGTGCACTGTTATATGTTATTCTATTAATTATAAAAAATTAATGACAAGTTTAACTGGTGCTTTTTGTATGTCAGATATTATGCTAGGAATTCTATGTGTATTATTTCACATGATTATCTTCATGACTTCATGAAATATACAGATATTGATTAGAATTCTTGGACACAAGCAATAAAAACTACAATTGACTCTTGGACAACCCTGGGGTTAGGGCTACTGATTCCTGGGAGTGAAAAATGCGTGTGTTATTTTAATAGTTGCCTCTTCCTATCTGGAGTTCTTCATCTGTGGATTCAGGTAACCACAGATCACAAAGTACTGTGTATTCATTGAAAAAAAAAGCCCTCACAGTTCAAGGGTCAACTGCACGTTTACTTAATTAAGCAAAAAGAAACTTAATAAAGATATTTTTCTTTTCATCCTTTCAGGTGTGAGGCAGGACTTCCCCCCTGCTCAGTGGCAAGTGAGAGCAGGATCTGATTCCAAGTTGCTGGAGCAGGAAGCCCTAAAGGTCCAGCCCTGGTTGGTTCTGTTCCCTCTAAGCGTGTGTTTTTCCCTCTTCCAGCACCAGCATGCTTGCCCCACAGAGGGGCAATGCTGAAGCAAGTGGTGCCCATGTAGGCTCTTAGCTTTGTCTCCTGCCGACTAAAGTCCAATGTGCTATCTATCCAGGTGCCTGCAGCTTTCCAAGTGTGCAAGAGCCCTTGTTCCTCACAGCCAGTCACTCTGCTGTGAACTCACTCTGTGAGTCCTCCAGACTCTGCAGTCCCACCCTGTTGTGGAATCACTCCACAGGGCAAGCAGGGCCCACATGGACTCTCGATGAGTAGTTAGGAGTGAGTTGTGGTGAAAGTGGCTTGCCGTTAGAGATCTTGACTGCTTCAGAGGCACTTCTTGGGTAAACTCCAACAATAGCATCCACCGGAATACCCATTCCACTCCAGGACTGGGTCACCTCTGTGTCTCACAGTCAAGTCTTTTGCCCTGTTGTGGCCAGTCCAGATCCAGTGATGAGGAGTGAGTGGGGCCAAAGTTCTCAGGCTGGTGTGTGCAGTGATGCAGTCGTGAAAATCCCAGGGGCTACTACATCAGACCTCTCCCTGACCCACCTTGGGGCCAAGCCTGCAAACATGCTCCTCATGAGTGGAACCCACTCTTCCCACAGTCCTTCTGTTAGTCCCTGTGATTCTCCTACCAGTCAATGAGGTTTGCCTTTCATGAGCAAGCCTTTCATGAGTAGGAACCCAGGACTGGGATGTCTAATTGGTGGCTTAAACAGCTTTCTCCCCAGGGAGCAGGTCTTCCTGTGTAATCTCCATTTTCCTCCAAATTACCCCCACTATGGGACACGCGTCCTGACCCAGTTGCTTTTCTTCCATTTCTTTCTGGTCGTGTCTTATAGTCTTATAGTCTTGGTGGTACAGGAGTCCTTCTGCCAGTTTCCAGTTAATTTTCAAAGAGAATTGTTCTACAGGGAGATGGATTTTTGATGTGTTCATGGGGGAAGGTCAGCTCCATATTCTCTTACTCAGCCATCTTGATCCAAGGCCCCCTCAGTGGCTTTTCTGATTCCACCAAGCAACAGCAACAACAAAAAATTATGGCTGAGTTTTTAAAAAGTTGGGATGCTAATCAGAAGGCTTTTGGAGGCTCACAAAGATATTTGAAGTTGGAATAGTGACTTGAGAATGGACAGGAACTAAGATATCTCCATATTGTTAACCAGCATGGAACTCTTTCCCTCCTTGGTGGTGATGCCTTCATCTGAAGCACTTACTTTTTTGTTAACATGGAACCTCTGTATCTTCAACACCTCCTTCATGACTGTTGAAATCTCTGCTTAATTCTTTACCTTCTAGCAAATCCTTTCTACTGTGTTTCTTGGGTCCTTATTCATGCATGAGTAGCTAAGAAGTTAACTTTGAAGATATATTACAAAAGAAGTGTCTGTCTTGTTTTTTTCCAGTTTCTCCCTTTTATGACATTCGCCAACTTTGCAGGATCCCGTTGACCAAGTTAGATTCAGACAGTCCTTATAAGGACCTCTTGGCTGCTTTTCACTCCAAAAGCATTTCAAGAAAATCACGTACTTTCTGGTAATTTTTGAAACAATTACAAGTTTCATTGTTAATGTATTTAGAAGACTCAGAACTTCAAATATGATTTAATTTGTTTTTGTTTAAATCATGAACTCTGTGAAGTACTGTGGATTAAGATATAATCCAGATATATATAACAATACTTAAAATCTTTCAGTGCTAAACATGTAGTATATTTAATTGTATGCTAAGACTGTAAAAGTGGAATCAAAGTGTGAGGCCCTGTTTATAAAATTACAACTTGCTAGAGGTTCCAGGACTTTGGAGAACAGGACTAAAAAAGTTTATAAAATAAGAGAATCCAGTGGGGTGATTTCAAAGATTTGTAGGATGTGGAGGATCATAGACCTGTTTGGTCTTTTAATAAAGCCATGGTTTTCTTTTCAGAAAAGTCCTTGAAATACAAATGCAGGCCTTTTTTGAGCCCCCGTCCCAACTCCTGAAGGCCTTCTGATAATTCCTGGTTAATAAATTATTCTAATGGAACAAGTTAATGTATGATTTTAAAATGAAAGAGACTTGAGATACATACTGTGGAGTAGTCCACACATGTAAGAAAGTACCTAACATGGTTAGGTTCTGTTGCTTTTCAACTGTGCTCTGAAAGAATATAAAAAGTGTACATTCCTTTCTCTATAATTTAAGAAGTCTGTAATAAAGGGTATAGTGCTGAGTACTGCTGGAACCCAAAGTAGAAAATCTTAAGCTAATCATATAGAATATGAAGGAACTCAGTATCTCTGATAGCTGTCTTCCCTAGTGGCTCAGAAGTTAAAGCGACTGCCTGCAATGCGGAAGACCTGGGTTTGTTCCCTGGGTCGGGAAAATCCCCTGGAGAAGGAAATGGCAACCCACTCCAGTATTCTTGCCCGGAGAATCCCATGGATGGAGGAGCCTGGTGGGCTACAGTCCACAGGGTCGCAAAGAGTCAGACACAACTGAGCGACGTCACTTTCACTTTCATGACACTTAGAATCCTGGCTGCTTTGGCCAAATTGCAGCAAGTTTCAGAATTGAAGCCTTTTATCTTATTTTGCTTGCCTCAAAAATAGACAAATGTTTAAGGGGAAATGGAGACAACTGTGAGGCTTACCTTAAACTCCTAACCCTTATTCTAGGAACCTAGCTCCTTAGTTCTGACTGCCTTGATTGTTCTCTGATGCTTCAATCAGTTTGTCCAGATTTCAAAGATAGTACTTTTAGGGAAATTAGTGTAGGAAAGTACCCCGTTAGAACGAAAAGGTGAAGACCTTCCAGTAGTTGGGTTTTATTTAGAGGTCCTTGAAAAAAAAGTAAATAATTCAGACTTTTTAATCGGGGTTACACTATGGATGATAGAATCTTTCACCAAATAGCAGATATGGGCAGAAGAAAACAGCTTAGAAAGGAAGTATGGAAAAGGTGTTAAATAATAACTATAGCTCAGAATTTGGTTCCTTTCTCTGGCAGCAAGGTAAGTCACTCACGTGGGTCACACACACATACACACTCTCTCTCACACACACACACATACACAATCTGAAGCAAACATAATGATATACTTTCTATGTACCCTTCCAGTGTTGCTATGACAAATATAGAGTTTTCTACCACTGAACACTTACTTCAAACATTGTCAGAAAAATGGAAATATTCTATTCAGCCAAATTGTGAAGGTAAAGAATTTCATATTTTTCTGCCTAGAATAAAATTGTAATTCTGTGGTTCTTCTAGAATGAACTTTTATGTGCATTGGTTCAAAGTAATGGAATAGGTTATATTCTGAGAGAAAGTGGAACAAGGGAAAAAAACCATATTTGATGGCTTATCTATGATATTTGTTCTTGCCAGTCTCAGTTTAATCAACTTTATTTGGCAGAAGAGAAATTCTAAAGCTCATAGAGCCTGGAAACAAAGATTTTTGAGCCTCTTTTCCATTGTCTGATTCATGACCTTGTCTTTATTTTGTTAACTAGATAATAAATTTTAAAATATTGTGCTTTCTTCAAAACTCAGGCTGCTTCCTCAGGTTATCTGTAGTCTTCCCAACTTAAATATTATCTTTTTTTGCCAGAAATCTGAACAAAAAATGAGTGAATTTGGAAAGATTTTATGTATTAAATTTGTCACATACTGAAGAAAGTTCACAAAGGTCTAGGGGGCAAAAATCTTTTCAAATGGATAACTGTTCCAAAGGTCATGAGATATATTCATTGCCTTTAAACTAATCAGATTGAAAAGCTTGATTCAGCAAATGCAGTTTACTTACTATAAACCATATTTGACCTCCTCCATGTTTAGAGATGATTTCCATTACTTGTGACATTAGTATGATTCTTCTATAATTTTTCATTGATGTTAAGAGGGCAAACATTCAACCCTGGAGATGATCTATTGTACATCTCTTTACAATCATTAGGAAATGCATAAAATTCCTGAGTCCTTTATAGTAGAATGTACTTACCTTTAAACTTGCTTTTGTAAATGGAAGTATTTCTCTTTCTTTGTATCTAATGAGTGTACTTTCCAACCCTGGAGACAGACACCATTGTGAATATCAGAAGTAAAGAAAATATGTTTCTTAATTTAATTTATGTTATAATTTTAAACAAAAGTCACACAGTGTATATCCTATGTGGAAACTTGAAGTCCAGTTAATCCAATAATTATCCATCAAAACTAATTTTTTTCAACACTGCTGCTGCTACTGCTACTGCTAAATCACTTCAGTCAATGTCCAACTCTGTGCGACCGCATAGACCGAAGCCCACCAGCCTCCCCTGTCCCTGGGATTCTCCAGGCAAGAACACTGGAGTGGGTTGCCATTTCCTTCTCCAATGCATGAAAGAGAAAAGTGAAAGTGAATTCGTCCAGTCCTGTCCAACTCTTCGTGACCCCATGGACTGCAGCCTACCAGGCTCCTCCATCCATGGAATTTTCCAGGCAAGAGGATCTAAAAGATGTGATTAGAAGCAGATTTAAAAACCAAGGAGATTTAAAAATAAAGGGGGGGTGAGTAAATGAAATTTGTTTTTGTCTGTGTGTGTGTGCTTTAGCTATGTTATTTTATTTCAGTTCAAAGTCCAACATATTACACAAGCTGTAGAAAGTGTATAATATTGTCAACTTAAAAAATTGCACAATGTGAAAGTTGCAGGTTAAGCTTTATCTGGGGTGAAATGAGGACTTCAGCCTGGGAGACAGCAACTGAAATAGTGGGGGAAGGTCAATATATATGTGGTTTTGATGAAGGCAGAGTTCATACAGTCAAGTGCTTTTTTTTTTTTTTTGGCAGAAGATTTCTGCTAATCATGAGGAATAGACCACCATGAAGGAATTTAGTGTTTCCTTGGATATGAGGAGACGCAAGAATTGGGCTCATAAAATCAGTTCCTGAAAAATATTTATCTATCTGAAGACCTGTGCTGCCAAGTATTTCTTAGAGTACAAAGTGCCTCTTTTCTGCTCTCCAGCCTGAACTCCCTTCAGGGGGTGTTGAAGGTCAGCAGCTGCAGCAACACAGGTTATTTAATCCTTGTAGAAGTAGACAGCAAGTGCCCATGGTAAGTGCCCGTTTGTAGTGGACAGTATATTAGGAGAATACAAATCATGCAAGGTGCTTGGCCGGCTCACACTGATCCCCTCTTCTCTACAAACAGACAGATAATTCCAGAGAACCATCACTGTTAGCACAAGTTTCTGTGCCTCTTATACAGTGAGGTCAAACAGACCAAGACATCAGAGTTTGGAGCAGAGAAAGGTTTATTGCAGGACCCTGCTAGGAGGTAGGTGGCTATTGCCCTAAAAGGCCCCAAGCTCCCCATGGGGTTGCAGCAAAGCATTTTTAAAAGCCAGGGAAGGGAGGGGGAGGTTAAGGTATGTGATCAGCTTGTGCACAAGTCTCTGATTGGGTGATGGTGAGGTACCAGGGTGCTATCACAGGGCTTAACAATTCTCAGGCTCCATTGGGCCCTGGGGGGGTATATGCTCATGGTTATCAAGTAGTTAGCTTTGTCCATGTAGTGATGGTGGTAGGGGGTTCACATCCGTAAAACAACTCAGAAGATGTGCAACAGATACTGTTAGGTACTTAAGAGTGGAGCTAAAGCAGAAAATACAGGAGAAAGCCTGTCTTGGGAAGGCCCTGTAGGATCCTGCTCAGTTCCACCACTCTGCCCTAGAAATCCACGGATACTTGTTAGATTCAGCCAAGTTGATACTCTACTCCCTTGGTAATTTAAACTTAAGTTCAGTTCAGCCGCTCGGTCATGTCCGACTCTTTGTGACCCCATGAATCACAGCACACCAGGCCTCCCTATTCATTACCATCTCTCGGAGTTCACTCAGACTCACATCCATCGAGTCCGTGATGCCATCCAACCATCTTATCCTTGGTGACCTAAAGTCACCGACACAGAGTCTCCTGCACTCAAGGAAGAAAAAGCCCCTGAAATCCTACTATTCTAGTATGAAAGGGCCCCTAAGACTTAGTTATTATCTGTTCCCTTAATTCTATTAGCTACTCCAATATATTTCCAATAAATTGTTTACTTCAAAGCTTTATATGCAGCCAGAAGCAATTCAACTCTGAAACTGATACAAGTATCGCAGGATGTTTTCTTCTTCACCTACTATCATGTTGTTGTTGTTGTTGTTTAGTCACTAAGTTGTGTCTGACTCTCTGCCACCCCATGGACTGTAACCCACCAGGCTCCTCTGCCCATGGGATTTCCCAGGCAAGAATACTGGAGTGGGTTGCCATTTCCTCCTCCAGGGGATCTTCCCAACCCAAGGATTGAATCCAAGTCTCCTGCATTTTTAGGTGGATTCTTTACCACTGAGCCACCAGTCTCATTCATGTTGATTAAAAAGCAAAAATTCAACCTAGTAAATTTGAAGATCCAGTTGGCTTTATTCAACAATTCACAAATGGGGCAGCATCCNTTGAATCCAAGTCTCCTGCATTTTTAGGTGGATTCTTTACCACTGAGCCACCAGTCTCATTCATGTTGATTAAAAAGCAAAAATTCAACCTAGTAAATTTGAAGATCCAGTTGGCTTTATTCAACAATTCACAAATGGGGCAGCATCCCATCTAGGAACTAGAAGGACCCTCCAAGAAGCTGTACAAAATGAAGAGCTTTTATAAGAGGGCTTATGTCAAGGAAGCCATTAACAAAAAGAAACAAGAAGGGATTATTTGTTTAGGTCAGGACATCTTCGGCAGAGGAATGCGGAAAGAACAGCATGGCGTTCCTATGCCCATTGCCCTCCTTCCTCTAGGGAATAGAGAGGACAAAATACTCCACAGGACAGATTACCTCACTGGTGCAGACCAGAAAATTCCAAACTGGTCCATTAAGATTACATTTCTGGTGGTCACTGAAACTGCAGTTAAGTTAGGTGTATCAAATCTATGCTTGGTAACATGAGCTTTAACACAGGTGACATCATCTTGGGACTATGGTTTCTCTTTTTAACAATTCTTCCTATTTGATCAGACTCGCAGCCTAACTGAGAGATACGATCAAAATTTAAGTCATTACTGTCACTCTCAGCTATGACTTTGCAGTTTTGTTTATTTTTGATGTGTTATCCATAGGTCATGATGTTTCTGCTAAATTTCCATGACATTCACAGGTTATAGTTCTACTGTCTTTGCTTCTTTTCCCATGTTCCAAATCTTTTCCCTGCTGGTCAGCAGCTGTGAACATGCTCTTAAGCTTTGAGAGGATACAGTGCTCTACAGGATTATTGTGATTACAATAAGCAGGACTTCGGGAAGTTAAAAAAAATGTTTTTCTACTTTTCTAGGTTCTTCTGGCTAGTCTAAGAATTAAATTGATACAAGACACATTAACAAGAGGAAATCCAACAAAGTTTAATAAACTGTATACTTGGGAGAGACTCAGGAAAACTGAGTATCTCATTAACATGGCAAAAAAACTTCACCTTATAGACCAACTTCAGGTAAAGACTAAAGAGGATGTTGGGGGTAGCAGTTTGGGACTTCAGATGGGAGGAAGACAATTCACATGGAGATACAAAAGCAAACGTTTGGTAAACAAATGTTTGCTAGGCCATATAGAGAAAAGGGGACACAGAGAGGAACTTTAGCAAACTAACTGTGCTAGGTTTCTTCCTGTCTACAGAGCCTAGTATTTGTTCTACTATAGTTTCCTAGGGTGAATGGGCCCTCTTTATCCTTTTAAGCAGTTAATGGGAAGATCAAAGGGTCTTCCTGAGTCTTTTGGATTGTGATTGTTTTCAACTCAAAACAATCTGCGTGTCAAAAAGAAACATTTTGGGGTAGCAAATTTTGCTCACCTACAAGTAATTCCCAGAGTTTGAAATATCTTTCTAGTTGCTACATGGGATGCTGCCTGATTCATGAATCATTGAATAAAGACTATTAGACTTTCAAATTTATTTGATTTTTTTAACACCTGCATCACTCAGTTATAGAGAAGCAGGATAATATAGTAATGAAAGGTAGAGGTTTCTGTGATCTAAGATTCAGATCCAGGGGCAAATCAAAAAGGGAAAGACAGCAGCGGAAGACTAACTGTTAGAGTCTGGGGCAGATAATGCACTGGAATTTCCATAGAGGGTTGCTTATTATGGCTGAGTCTCTTAAAAAGCGAGGTATTTGTGTGCAAACATAGGCCTATTTTTAAAGAATATAGAGTCTAAAATTCTTACTCTTTTTTCATGCAATTGTTGCAGGGAGGAAGCCAATTCTGACTCCATGTTGGAGACTGTATCTTTGACTTGCTTTCATTATTATAGTCATACTCAATGGCTTGCCTGGAGAACCCAGCCCTTCTGTTTGACTGTAAACTAAAGTGCCTTTGTTCAGCTCATGGAGAGACAGTTTGTCCCTGCCCTGTGAATAGAAGAGATTAATACACCCCTTCTGAAGCATGGACATTCCCTTGGGGATGTTTTGCAAGACTGAAGACCCTTTCATTTTACTTCCCCAATGCATCTCCCTCTCTATCCTGCTTTTTGACTTTAGCTCCTCACCGCTTCTTTCTCTCTGATCTATAAAAGGACCTGGCATTCAGACCCCAATAAGATGGTTATTTTGAGGTGCTAGCCTGCCTTCTTCACAGTCTGCCAGCTCTCAGATTAAAGTCTCTTCCTTGTCTCAACACCTCTTCTCTCGGATTCATTGGCCTGTCATGTGGCAAGCAGAACAAACTTGGACTTAGTAACACAATGACATTGAAAGAGAAAATAATGTTGTTTTTGTACTGAATGGAAATTAAACGTGTGAATTATTGAACATTAAGTGATACTATATGTGTTTTCCCTACTTAAGTTCCCTCATTTTCTTAAAGAAAATAGAGATAAATATGTTTGAAAGAATTTATATACTGAGATCATAACATGATGAAATTATGCCAAATAACAGAAAGAATCCCTTAATTAAAATATTAATAAAAGGAAAAATAGCCAATGAAACTGTAGATTAGTGCCTAAATAAATGTTTTATAAAAAGAAAAATTATTTTAAAACTGAAAAATGTTTTCATTTAATGAAATAGAGACTCATAAAACATAAGATGTATTGTTTCACTTTATGTTCTATGTTAAAACCTAGGATAAAACACTTCTTAGGCATTATTAATAAAATATCATCACTTAATGCATTAAAAAAGTGTCAAGTTGGCTATGTTGGATAAGTTTTAAGTTACTGAAAATTAACATTTTTATATTAAAATAATGAGCATGCATATAAAAGTATGACTCCTAGTATCATAGAATTTAAATTCATTGGAAAGACAGATGTATCAGTTCAGTTCAGTTCAGTTCAGTCACTCAGTCGTGTCTGACTCTTTGGGACCCCATGAATCATATCACACCAGGCCTCCCTGTCCATCACCAACTCCCGGAGCTTATTCAAACTCATGTCCATAGAGTAGGTGATGCCATCCAACCATCTCATCCTCTGTCATCCCCTTCTCCTCCTGCCCCCAATCCCTCCCANGTTGGGGCATCAGAGACAAGTATCAGTGTCCGTATTCAGTGAGCACGGCCCGCTGGGTCTTGTGTTCCCTGTGAAGCCAACACCACAACCACAGCCTGAGCGGGTCTGTCACCCCGGGGCGGCCTGGCGCCCCTCCCACCCTGTCTGCTCGGCCGTGTGTCCCTCAGGGGCGGTGCCCAGCCCCTGGCACCTGTGCTGTCTTGGTGTCAGGCACATCTGGGCCCTCCAGGCTGCTGGGGGGCAGGCAGCTGCAACGCAGCTGAGGTCTCCCCTCCCCACTCCCACCGGAGCCCTGCCCTCCTGTCCCGGGCCCCTCCCAGTGGGTGGAGCCCAGACACATCTGCCCACTCCCTCCACAGGGTGGTACGTGTACCAGTTCCACCGCATCCTGCAGTATGCGAGGCCCCTGCCTGGCAGTCCCCAGCCCTTCTTCTGGATGTTCGTGGACAACCTGGTGCTGACGGAGGAGGACCTGGATGTGGCCACTCGCTTCCTAGGGGTACGTGCAGGTCGGGGCCTCTGCAGGGGACACTAATGCCTCTTGGTGAGGGCACCACTTGGGTCCCGGCCCTAAGGACTGGTTTCTCAGAATTCACGGGGCCCACGAGGGCTGTCGTACCACTGAGGCCTCAACAGTGCCTTCTCGATGCTTTGCTCTGGATTCAGGAAGCTACCACTAGGGCTCATGTCTTTCTCCCCCTACCCAGCTCCGTCTGCACACACGCACGCACACACATGTGCACACAGTCACACTCACACCCACCCTGGGGAACCAAGAGCCTTGCTCTTTCTGTCCTCAGGCCCAAGTCCTGGCCTTTAGACCACTTCTGGACTCAGTGACCTTCTTTGCAGGCCTGACCCGGCTCATGTTTCCCAGCTCCTTTGCCCCCAGCACAGGGCAGCCCCAGGCCAAGCTGGGTGTCCCCTCCTCCCAGGACGTCCCCCTGCTGTGTGGTGGGGTTTATAAATTGACAGCAGGCCCCTCGTCACCTCCAGAACATCTCCACAAACATGCAAACCTGCCCACAGGCTTTTCTCACTCACCTGTTACCCTGGAAATCCTTCTGTTGGGAAGGTGCCTTTCTCCTTCTTTGTTTTAATTTATGTGTTTTTGTTTTGTTCTATTTGTATGGACGTAAAAAATTGCCTTCAGCCTGTTTCCAGGAACACACAGTTGGGTGGTTTCTAATCTCCTGCTCTTAAAAACATTGCTACGAGGCAGGGATGTGAGGGGGGATGTCAGTAGGGGCGGATTCCGGAAGAGAGGTTGCGGGATCCATGGGCCGTTTTCAGAGATGCTGCCCCCGCCCCCAGGATGTCTGCACAGCCCCTCTCTCGGCAGGGCTGCTCTTTCCCCTGCCCGCCCACAGGGTGTCCCCAGCTCTCTGCCTTCCTTCCTTGACTACAAGTGTCCTGCTCTTCTTTCCTCCTACAAACTTGGGATTTTTCCATTCTGTGTCTTACTGATTTTGATGTGTATTCAAGAAACTATCTATCCATCTAGACTGATTTAGCTCCTGTCACCTTATTGGACTACTTTGTGGATGACAGTGGTTTGCAGTTGATTCAGGCAGACTTCCTAGGTGTTTGAGCAGATTATCTGCAAGCTGTGACGGTTTTTTCTTTCCGATTCTGTATCTCGAATTTCACTGTTCTCGCATTTCTCTGGTTTCACGTTGGATCACAGTAGTGGCAGGACGTGCCTGCCTGGCTCCTAACTTTCACGGAAATGTTCCCAGTGTTTCTCTCCTAGGCTGATGCTGATTTTGAGGTCACAGTTGATAAATTTCACTATCTGAAGGAAATTTCTAGTCATTTCCCTTGATTTCTGTTTTTTTGATCCATTTTAATTAAGAATAATTGTTGGATTCTTTTTTATGTTGATGGACATAATTGAATTTATTCTTTAGATCTGTTGTGAAAGCGTTAGTCGCTCAATTGTATCCAACTCTTTGGACCGTAGCCTGCCCATGGGATTTTCCAGGCAAGCACACTAGAGTGGGTTGCCATTTCCTTCTCCAGGGGATCTTCCCGACCCAGGGATCAAACCTGGGTCTCTCGAATTGCAGGCAGATTCTTTACTGTCTAAGCCACGGGGAAGCCGTTTATACAACAGCGTACGCTGGTGGATTTTCCAGCCGTCATCTGTCCTTGCATTCCCGAACTCACCCACTTAGTCGTGTGTGCAGCTCTTTTGACGGATTGCTGAATTCTGGTGAGTGGCAGTTCATGGAGGATTTTTGCTTTGACAAGTGCAAGAGAGGTGCGTGTGAGGTTTTTATTGGCTTTGTGCTATTTTTATTGGTTTGGATGCCAATGTTAAGCTTGCTTTGTCAAAATATTTAAAGATTTGACAACGGTGAAGTTGTCTGGATTGGTCATTGTCGCACAGGTTTTAAATGGGAGCAATTCTTCTGTAGAAACTAATCTGTTAAGATTTTCAGTCTTTCCTGAGATCACTTTGGTAAGTTATGTTTTCCCAGAATGCCATCCGTTTAAGTAAAGTTTAAAATCGTTTTCATAGAGTTGAGCAAAGTGTCCTCATGATTCTCTGACTTTCTTCCACCGTCTGTGGTTATTTCTCCTTTTTAGGGAACCTAGAATTTTAAAATGCTGGCATGTTACCGCATATGAGCAGTCAGGACCAGGCTTGTAAGGTTCCTTGATTATTGAAAAGTCTATGAATGTGTGATCCTGAGTCCAGCCAAAGCCAGCCTCCAAACCTGGGTAGCAGCTGTCAGCAGGCGTGGAGGACAGCAAAGATGCTGGCTCTGGACCGTTTTGTGAGCACATGTAGTCGCTCGGAATCAGTCCCGAATCGAAAGTAGGCAGGAAAGAGAACTCACCGCGTGTCCTGTGACTGCTCCCACTTTACTGTAGATCCACATTTCTGCTGACAGCAGGGAACAGCTAGACGTGCCAAACACAGGACGGCCTGTCTCTGCCCTGTACCTGAAGGCACATCCCGCCATGAGCGCTCCTCCCCGCTGAGGGTGTGGACCCGGCAGAGGCTGACATGCCCAGGAAGGTTCTGCCACGCCGGCTGAGTCTGAGGAGTCCGGGCCGCCGGGGTGCGTGTCGGGAACTGGGTGGTCTCCTGCCGTGGGTCCCCCAGCCCCTCCTCCCCTGACCTTTCGAGGGAGACTGTGGCCCCAGGATCCAGGCGCTCCCTTGGATCACGAGGCATTAGCCTTTTGGAAGTCTGCTGTCTGCCCGCAGAGCTTCTTATCTGCCGGAGATGACACAGCTCTTGGCTCAGAGATCAAGGAATTCTTTGTCCTTCACGGAATCCACCTCTGCTGTGGAGCAGACGGGGAGTCCCTGGGCATGTGACCTTTGGAAATGAAAAATCTGCCGGTTAAAAGGTCTAAAATAGTAACTCAGTTTTATCCTCATAAGGTGATTATAAGAAAACAGACATGCCATGTGAACAGTGTCGACTGGGAGACAACTTTCGTCCAGGAGGGCTGAGACTGCCCCGGGCTCCCGCAGTGGCTGAGGCCTGTGGGTGCCCCCAGCTCACAGCCTGTGTTCCCATCCCTCAGACTGACCCGGTGACCATCCAGGATGTCCGCGGCAGGACTGTCCAGAACGCCGTGCACGTGTGGAGCAACATCCCTGCTGTGAAGAGGTACTCCCTGTGCCCGTGAGGTCCCTGGAGGCCTGGAAGCACACCGGCTGTGAGCGCATCACCAGGGAACCCAGGGCAGCTGAGGGAGCCGTGCCCAGACAGCCTCAGTGGCCAGCTTGGGGCTCCCCACAAATTCTGGACAAGCTCAAGGCCAGAGGGCCCCCTTTCCACTTCAGGGACCCCCTCCCCGCTTTCACACTGGTCCTTTGTGAGCAATTCGCCTCTGGACGAACTCCTGGATGTGAGCCGCCCGGCATGTATGCCCCAGTTTTCGCCCCCAAGTTCCGGGCATCTACCTCACCCTGCACACCCCACATCCACGTGAACACACCCAGTCTCTCATAAGCTCACACTCCTCATACACGCACAGAGCACATACTCACACAGGCCCACATTCTCACTCATGTTTCGCCATGCACTTTTGGGCCACACTGAGCTGCTTCTGGCCCCTCAAACAGGTCTGCTTAGGGCTTTCATACACAGGCACATGCACACACGCACACACACACACGTGCTCATGAAGACACAGCCCCGTCTCTGCTCCCGGAACACCCTCAGTACTGTTGGTCCCCAGGAACAGCCCCTCGCTGCCCCCGCACACCCCCAGCCCTGGCCCAGCCGCCTCGCTGCTCCAGGGTCACCGCCTGCCCCGCCTGACCCTGCCGCATGCCCTCCCCGGGCCCTAAAGGAGGCCGTCTCCTCCCCCAAACCTCAGGCCGCATGCCCTCCCCAGGCCCTAAAGGAGGCCGTCTCCTCCCCCAAACCTCAGGCCGCATGCCCTCCCCGGGCCCTAAAGGAGAAGGCCGTCTCCTCCCCGAAACCTCAGGCATCTGGCCTCTGCCCTGGTCTTGCCTGCATCTTCCAGGGCAGTAAGTCATGTGCCCTCCTCCTGACAGTTTCTGGAAATTTCTCTTTGCCACCTCCCATGCCAGCCTTCTCTCTGCTCACGTTGTGGCGCCTACCAGGCTCCCACCCAGGACTGTAGTGGGGGCAGGTGGGCAGCAAGGGGGATCAGATTCCTCAAACACTGTCTTTTTGAAGACTTGAGGGTCACCCAGCCTCGTCTACGGCATCTCCCCCACTTCTGGCCCCTGGAGGGAGGTGGTGGGGACTGGGGGCACAGCTGGGCCCCGGGTGGTGGAAGCACAGCGGATGCTTCCCTCAGACCCATGTTGCCTCCGTCGTGAGCAAGACCTGCCTCACTGGATGTAGGTCCCTGCTGAGTGGCCTCTGGCCAGGCAGTCCAGGGCCTGCAGGTGGCCGTGGTCAGCTCGGGTGCAGTCGAACCCACGAGGAGGCCACGGAATGCTGCTGGACCAGCCTTGCCCACGACTCATCCCCCTGCCTCTGTGGGTCTGCTCCATGGTGGCCTCTCCACATGCAAACTGGGACCTGCTGAGCTGGGCCAGTAGTCTGTCCTTGGGAACCCTCTGTGCCCCCGTCTCCAGGGACAGGCTCCTCCCTGGGGGAGGTGGGAGGTGTGGGGGCCGTTGTCCCCTACTGCCCAGGACACACCTGTAACCCACCCCCCCACTGGGTGAAACACTCACAGAGGGTAGGGGCTCTTCTAAGCCTGTTTATCTCAGAGACCTCGGGGAGCCTGGCGAGACTGCACCCCTGGCTTCCAGGGTGTCTGTGGGCCCCCAGGTGGGCACTGAGCCTCTTTCTCCTTCACAGCAGGCACTCGGCTCTGGTGTCCCAGGAGGAACTCTCCCTACTGGCTCAGGACAGGCAGCGAGTGAAGCCCCCTGCCCAGGGCCCGGCCACGCTGGTGAAGAATTGCTTTCTCCCCCTGAGAGAGTATTTCAAGTATTTTTCAACAGAACTCACTTCCTCTTTATGAATGAGTCATTATACTGTGAAAAAAAAAAAAAAGACTTTTCCTAGAACAAAGGCAACTTTCCTTACATTGTCTTTATTTTCCTTTTTCAAATAATTATTTTATTTGCTTAACTTTGGGTTTCCCATGGTTGCTAAAGACCCACCATCACCCTTTGGATCTGGTGGTCCTGCCCCCACTGTGACCGTTGGTGGGAGGAGGTGAAGCCCAGGGTCTAATGCTGGACAAGACCCAGACGTTGTCATGTACCTTGTGCTGCCGGCAGCATTTCTGTCCAGTTGAGAAGTTACAAATATACTGATTATGATCATTACAGGTCTTTTTTTTGGTGTTTTTGTGTGTGGTGCTAGGTGCTAAGTCGCTCAGTCATGTCTGACTCTTTGTGACCCTATCGACTATAGCCTTCCGGGTTCCCCTGTCCATGGGCTTCTCCGGGCAAGAATACTGGAGCAGGTTGCCATGTCCTTCAAGAGATCCTCCTGACCCAGGGATCAAACCCACGTCTCTTGTGTCCCCTGCATTGGCAGGTGGGTTCTTCACCACTAGCGCCACCTTATCCTGTAGGACGTGGGACGTGTGTGAGACGAGCAGGACACGCGGCTGTAAGCCCCCGCTGCACCTGTGTAATGCTTACACATAGCCAGTGCCTTCATGACTGCCGTGTGTCGTGATGGTTAAAACCACGCATCCTGGTGAGAGGCACATGAAACATCCCAAACCTTGGCAAAGGAGTGGAATATCTGTTTGGTCAGCAAAGGGAGGACAGGCTGAAGGGAAGCAGTGGAGGCCGAGGCCAAGTCCACTCATGAAGCGTGTGACCTCTGTCCTCCTTAACCCAGAGGGACTTGCTTGTGGAGGCAGGGTCCCCGTCTGCCCTGGGTGCTGGTGAGGACTTTTCAGTCCTGACACAGCTGGCTCCAAACCACATGCGATAAACCCACAAGGGATCTTTCCAGACTAACCAGAAAACCCCCCAAAGAGACCTAGACTCAGATAAGCATGCAGGTTCTGCTTGTTCTGGGCGTCACCCTGTAACTAGGGACATGCTCGGGATCAGCTGGTGCTGCTAAGCTTGGGATCAAGCTGGTGGCTTTTGGAAGAAAGGGGGAGGGCTAAAATGGATTTCTGAAGGGTGTTTTTAAAATATTTTTAAACAGAATGGAAAAGTTGTGATGGTTAACTTCAGTGTTGACTTGGTTACAGCACCCAGACATTTGTTCAGACGTTAACCTGAAGGTTTCTGTGAAAGGATTTCTGGGTTAGGTTGACAAACCAGTGGACTTTGAGTAAAGCAGGCAATCCTTCATAAGGCAGGTGGGAGCTGTGGTCTGAATGTCTGTGACCCATAATTCACTGTTGATCCTAACCCAAGTTGGCCTCCAAGGTGATGGTGTTAGGAGGTGGGGCCTTTGAGAGGTGACCCTAAGGTGGGATTAGTGAAGTGAAGTTGCTCAGTGATGTACAACTCTTTGAGACCCTATGGACTGCAGCTCTCCAGGCTCCTCCATCCATGGGAGTTTCCAGGCAAGAAAACTAGAGTGAGTTGCCATTTCCTTCTCCAGGGGATCTTCCTGACCCAGGGATCCAACTCAGGTCTCTTGCATTGCAGGCAGATTCTTCTCAGTCTGAGCTACCAGGGAATCCTCCAAGATGGGGTTAGTGCCCTTACAAAAGAGGCCCCAGGGAGCTCTCTCCCTCACCCCGGCCTGTGTGACTAAGTGTGTGACCAGAGAAAAGGCCCTCACCTGACCCTCCAGGCACCTGACCCGCCACTTCCAGCCCCCAGCACTGTAAGCAGGACGTTTGTGTTGTTTGCAAGCTGCCCAGTATGTGGGATTCACCATAGTGGCCCCATCAGACTGGGCCAGGGGGCGACTCCTGAGCCATCAAAAGCCTAATGTCCCCTGAGCAAGAAGGCTGGCCAGCTCACCCTGCAGATTCAGGGTTCATCAGGCCTTCATAATTCAGTTCAGTTCAGTTCAGTCGCTCAGTCGTGTCTGACTCTGCGACCCCATGAATTGCAGCACGCCAGGCCTCCCTGTCCATCACCATCTCCTGGAGTTCACTCAGACTCATGTCCATCGAGTCCGTAATGCCATCCAGCCATCTCATCCTTGGTCGTCCCCTTCTCCTCCTGCCCACAATCCCTCCCAGCATCACAGTCTTTTCCAATGAGTCAACTCTTCGCATGAGGTGGCCAAAGTGCTGGAGTTTCAGCTTTAGCATCATTCCTTCCAAAGAAATCCCAGGGCTGATCTCCTTCAGAGTGGACTGGTTGGATGTCCTTGCAGTCCAAGGGACTCTCAAGAGTCTTCTCCAACACCACAGTTCAAAAGCATCAGTTCTTCAGCGCTCAGCTTTCTTCACAGTCCAACTCTCACATCCATACATGACCAC
>SJYV01016880.1:0-99378 GCA_006410875.1 Neotragus pygmaeus | reverse complement strand
AAAAAAAAAAAACAGCATAATCTAAAAGATGAACAGATATTTAGGTGATACAAGTGCAAAGATGTGACAATGATTTTTAAAATAACATATTTTGAGTCCTGTGTGCCATGTCCTGGTTGGGGGCACTTTATTAAAACTGGATTATTCCATTTCATTTATAAAAGTAACTCAATGAGCTAGGTATTAGCAATGTGTCTTTTTTACAGATGAAGAAACCCAAGCAGGAGGACCTGAAAAAAACTTGCAAAGGTTACATAGACAGTTAGTAGCAGATCTAGGATTTGAAAACCAGGCAGTCTGATACAGACACTGCTCTAAATACACTAGTATTGTAAATCCATTTGTTCTGTTACTGTGATACTTCCATTGCTCAAGACTTAAAAGATGTTACTATATATAACAAGGTAAATAGCATTCAAAACGATGGCACCAACTATTTTCCTTCACAATAATCATTATCTTTCTTTTCACTTTATCGACAGATTTCCCCCTTGCTTTATTATCTGTCTATCTAGGCTTACCAAGTGCCTCAGTGATAAAGAATCCATCTGCCAATGCAGGAGACACAGGAGACACAGATTTGATCCCTGGGTCAGAAAGATCCCCTGGGGGGGGAAATGGCAACCCACTCCAGCGTTTTTGCCTGGAAAATCCTATGGACAAAGGAGCCTGACAAGCTATGATCGATGGGGTTGCAACGAGTTGACATGACTAAGCAACTCTGCCTGTGCACACACACACACACACACACACACACATCTGTCTACCTATAGCTGAGCATACCAAGAATATTTTAAACATCAGGGAAATGAGAGTAATATTTTTTGAAGTTATATTGTATCTATTTTTTTCTTAGACCTAGTAATATTGGTAACTGCTTTAGAGCTACTAAAGTGCTTCCAAAAATTCAGTGTTTCTTACTCTTCCCAGTAATCTCATATTATTATTAGGCCATTTCACAAATTTAGGAATTTAGACTTAGAATAGATATGTGATTTACTCAATATCACACACTGAGATGAAAGATTTTCAGCCAAAGACGTCTTTCCTTGAAGCTCTAATATAACATTATATTTTACCACAACTTGCACTCTTTTATAGACAGTGGGCATTTAAAATTTTGTTTAATTAAATCACTTATATTAAAAAAGAGAAAGAAAAAGACATCTTTGTTTTTGATAGGCCTCTGTCTGATCTGTGGCCAAAGCATTTGTCACAAGGATATATTTAAATTGATTAAGATATTGAAATTCAGTCTTGGAAATAACCACTGGTTATTTCTCCTGGGGTACATGAAAGTATAGAGTCCTATTAAAAAAAAAAAAAAAAAGAATGCTGACTTCCTTATTTAACCTTAGGAAGCAAGATCTAAAAAAAAAAATGTGGTGACTGATAAATGCTTTCTCCTTCCTATTCATTTTTTGAATTCAAAACCATTTTAGTTTTGAATTTTGAACTATTCAGAACCAAATAGTTTACCATTTTCATGTAGGAATGTTAACAACAAAAGCTCATTTTAGTTCAACAACTTAGTAGTACAAGGTATAGCAAACCTTATTTCTGCAACCTTCTTTGAAGTGGCTGCCGCTACTGCTAAGTCACTTCAATAGTGTCCGACTCTGTGCGAATCCATAGATGGCAGCCCACCAGGCTCCCCTGTCCCTGGGATTCTCAGGCAAGAACACTGGAGTGGGCTGCCATTTCCTTCTCCAGTGCATGAAAGTGAAAAGTGAAAGTGAAGTCCTTCAGTCAAGTCCAACTCCTAGCAACCCCATGGACTGCAGCCTACCAGGCAGGACCGTCCATGGAATTTTCCAAGCAAGAGTACTGGAGTGGGTTGTCATTGCCTCTCCCTCTTTGAAGTGGAGTTAGTCACAAACTTCTCATGTGGTTCAAAACACAAGAAAGTGATAACAGTTCTATTTACATACACTGCTGTTTATACTCTTTTGAGGCAAAGGGTATAGTGGGGAGCTTGGGTATCCCTTATTACAGTCTGTTTTTTCATCAAATTTGGGCCAAACTACGGTGATTTATTTGCAGCTAGCAATAGCTTCCATTTTTGCTGCACAGTTTAAAAATGGTAGACCAAGTGGGACTTCAAATGCATTCTCCTCATGGGAGAAAAGCAGCAGAGGACCCGCAACCCCTTGGAGAACAGTATCCTGGCAGCCTCACACTCTAGTCTGGATTAGACAAGGCTTTGATGGATTGCAAGACTTTACTCCTCCTTTCCTCCAAGCTATACTTCTTGTGAAGAGAAAATGAGACTCAGGTATTAAAAAGTACTTTGAAAGTATATTTATAGCATACTACTGAACAACTTCAAAAGGAAACTAACTCTATTTATATTTTAAAAGCAGAAACTTGTTTAACAGAGTCAATTCAATGAATACAGAAACACCTGCCCTCTTCTCTTTGATAAGACTTGGAACATATGATACATGTTTGTCTTTGATGTATTTCATTTTGGCACAATAAGCAGTTTTGTCACAACCTATAAACTCCATTTATGTTCTAGATATCCTTTTCATTTTTTATTTCCTTAGGTTTTTTTTTATTCAGTCTCAAAATTTTAATTGCATCATTTTCCACTATTAGTAATGGACCAAGAAAACTGAAATGTACCTAATTAATTATCCCCCCAAATTTAACATTGCAGCACATTATTATGACAAGAATTTAAAGTGAATATTTTTATATTTGCCAAAGGAGAGGTTTTATATAATAATATTTTATGCAGTTACCCCAAGTTTATCTGGCCATAAAAACCCAGATAAATAAATCCCATTGGAGAAGGAAATGGCAACCCACTCCAGTACTCTTGCTTGGAAAAATCCCATGGACAGAGGAGCCTGATAGGCTATAGTCCACGGGGTCACAAAGAGTCGGACACGACTGAGCGACTTCACTTCATCACAGATAGCTAGTATGAGGAAAAACAAGGGTATATAAGAAGGATATATGCCCTTCTTTTTGGCTGCTCATTAGCTGAATCTCCTCCAGTGATTGCAAAGCCTTCCATATTATGAATGCCCTCATATCATAGAATCTGAAATGCCCTAAACATGTCTGAAGCTCCCATATATATAGCAAGTGCATGACCTAGGCTTCCCAGTCAAATGTACTCACTCAAACTATGGACCAAGAGATAGGGACAAAGAGTTGGTGGGATAACTGGGGGCAGTGATATTACCATAAGTTGGGAGCGAGTGGTGGTGGCACAGGCTTCCTGGACTACTGACAGGCTGCAGCTGATAACGCAACCATTTCTGGTTCACCGTTTTTATAACTATATCATATGTCAAGGCTGTATATTGTCACCCTGCTTATTTAACTTATAGGCAGAGCACATCATGAGAAACGCTGGGCTGGAGGAAGCAAGATTGCCGGGAGAAATATCAATAACCTCAGAAATGCAGATGACACTACCCTTATGGCAGAAAGTGAAGAGGAACTAAAAAGCCTCTTGGTGAAAATGAAAGAGGAAAGCGAAAGGTTGGCTTAAAGCTCAACATTCAAAAAACGAAGATCATGGCATCTGGTCCCATCACTTCATGGGAAATAGATGGGGAAACAGTGGAAACAGTGTCAGACTTTATTTTTTGTGGCTCCAAAATCACTGAAGATGGTGACTGCAGCCATGAAATTAAAAGATACTTACTTCTTGGAAGAAACATTATGACCAACCTAGATAGCATATTCAAAAGAAGAGACCATGGTTTTTCCTGTGGTCATGTATGGATGTGAGAGTTGGACTGTGAAGAAAGCTGAGCACTGAAGAATTGATGCTTTTGAACTGTGGTGTTGGAGAAGAATCTTGAGAGTCCCTGGGACTGCAAGGAGATNAAGGTCCGTCTAGTCAAGGCTATGGTTTTTCCAGTGGTCATGTATGGATGTGAGAGTTGGACTGTGAAGAAAGCTGAGCACTGAAGAATTGATGCTTTTGAACTGTGGTGTTGGAGAAGAATCTTGAGAGTCCCTGGGACTGCAAGGAGATCCAACCAGTCCATTCTGAAGGAGATCAACACTGGGATTTCTTTGGAAAGAATGATGCTAAAGCTGAAACTCCAGTACTTTGGCCACCTCATGCTCAGAGTTGACTCATTGGAAAAAACTCTGATGCTGGGAGGTATTGGGGGCAGGAGGAGAAGGGGATGACAGAGGATGTGGTGGCTGGATGGCATCACTGACTCGATGGACATGAATCTGAGTGGACTCCAGGAGTTGGTGATGGACAGGGAGGCCTGGTGTGCTGCGATTCATGGGGTCGCAGAGTCAGACACAACTGAGCGACTGAACTGAACTGAACTGAAGGATGAGCATTACTGAGTAATAATATGTTGATACAGGAAACATAATATATTCTTACAAACAAGGAGCTGGTAGTCACTCCTACAAGAGGAAAAAAGTTATCTATAAAAGTATCATTGAATTCATTCTCAGATGTTTGGGGAAGATTTCATCCTCCAAAGTTATAATTCTGAGTATGCTATTTTTAACTCACTGAGTATTTTCTAAATGTATTGCATTTAACCAAACAAATATAAACCAATGAGCTTTTTACATGGTCAAAAAGATTTCTTCTGTATTCAGGTTGATTTCACATTGGAGTGCTCGTGTGTGCATACTAAATCACTTCAGTCGAATCCAACTCTTTGCAACCTCATGGACTATGTAGCCCACCAGGCTGCCCTGTCCATGGAATTCTCCAGGCAAGAATATTGGAGTGGATTGCCATGCCCTCCTCCAGGAGATCTTCCCAACACATAAACCCACATCTCCTGTATCTCGTCTCCTGCATTGGTAGGCAGGTTCTTTACCACAAGCGCCACTTGGGAAACCCATACAATGCTCACTTCATACCAAGAAATGTGACCATCTAGATTTGAGTACTCAGGATTCAAGAGATCCGAGTTGGATCGCTACATTGGGAAATTCCGCTGGAGAAGAGAATGACAACCCACTCCAGTATTCTTGCCTGGAGAGTACCATGGATGTAGGAGCCTGGCAGGCTGAAGTCCGTAGGGTCGTAAAGTACTGACTGAAGTGACTTAGCAGGCAGCACTCATGCACCTACTCAATTCACCTATTTAAATATGAGTCTTAGCTTTATTTGTATCTAATACAAGATACTAGAAATTTTCTTTTAAAATGCATTATATTTCCATGAAATTCCCTTCAGTATTCTTCAGATTTGCATTTTATAAATAATAAACTTGAAATTGTAGATAACTTAAAAAAAAAACAAGATAATAAATTAGTGTAGTAATCATTTCCCTTTAAAAAGAATAATTCACAGTGTAATGATATGGATGTAAATTAGTGTAGTAATCATTATCCTTTGAAAAGAATAATCTATAAGGTAATGATTTTCTAGTGTGAAAGGGCACAGCTAGAAATCAATGATCAATAATGTCCAAATAAAAAACGATAGGTTTCTTTTTTCAAAAGAGAAGCCCAAGTTATTTAAGGATTTTTACTTATCTACTTTTCTTCTAGATGATTTTATATGAAGGTGAAGCCTAAGTTATTCATGTTACATAAAATGTTTTCAGTGGATATTTCCATTTACTGCTCTCAGCCTTTGTATACCCAGGATGAGACATCAGTATTAAAAAATTTTTAATTAATACTTTAGGCACTGCCAAATTCACAAATATGTGGGATTCTTCTAATAAAATATTTGAGGAAAATCAGTCTTGAGGGAACTTACTTAAAGTTTAGTCCCTGCAAACATGCATTTCTTTAAAAGGATGAGAAAGATTGGAAAATGAAGAGTTCAGCATTGATCACTGCGTATTAGCAGGAAGCTTCATGTTTTCTAACTGCCTTAGATAATGCTTATTTGCGAGGGTGCACTCCAGAGAATTCTGGGACACACTCCTCTTTCCAGCTCCTGGACAGTTACAGGGGGAAGAGGTTTGGACTGTCATCTCCATTAGCTGAATTATCAATAAATATCATTGGCTAGTTTAGGTACAGAAAGAAACAATTTTGTGGTCATGAAAGCCAGAAATCCAGGCTAGAGAAAGAAGTGGTGGTGGAAGGGTATAAAGATGAAGGAGGTAAGAAGGAAAGATGGACTGCTAACCTCAAGCTACTCCCCTGGCCATCTCCTGATTATGTGGCTCAGAAGTATCCAATCACAAGGGATAAATTTGGACTTAACTTTAGAAAGTGATTCTAAAAAATAAACAAAAACATAAAACAGCTTCTACTCTTCAAATTAGTTTCTACATAGCGTTTTTGATATGATAAATTTAAAGCACTAAAGTAAATTAGCATTTAGTGTTAGCATTGCCATCTGTAAATGAAATGATTTAGAAACACTACAGTTTTCTTATATAACTAATGTGGAAAATCCTCACGATAACATTCATTGTTCACAGCTCTTGAGAGAAACGACAAAAATCCCTTGCTAAACATCCTCATAAGAAATAATCGCATCTTTTGCTAAATCCCCCTGATCCTTGTAAAGGAAAAATAGTATTGAGAAATACAATCCCATAATGTTACTTGACCAAGAAATATGTATAGCACATCCATAGTAACTGTTCCCAAGTTGTTCTGGGTACTGAACATTTACCGAGTATTTATTTTGTGTTGCTGTGTTAGTTGAGATCAGTTCTTAAATGAAATACTTAAATTACAAAGCATGATGTAAATTACGTCTCTTACAGAGAGGAAATATATCTTGCATATCATTGGGGATTTTTAGAGTCTTACATCTTTTCACTAGAAAAACTCATACATGTGAGTCTCTGTCAAAAATTTCAAGGCTGACACACTGGCAGCTTACAAAATCATGTACATATGTATCCACTTTCTCTATAAGAAGAATGTGTTTCTCTTTTATAGCTATGTTTCAGTAATAAGGGCTATATAATTTGCCACATCAAACCTCTTCGGGATCGCACAAGCTTTGGTTATTTCCTTAAAACAAGATGTTTCATAGATGAACAGTGCTCTCCTGTGATGGAAGAAAGGAACTGCTTGTATCATAAAACAGGTAATTACTATCCTTTTATGGCCAGTGTTTCACCTCCTGTTTTCCTATAGTTATTAGTAGGATTATCTCCTGTAGGTATTATGCCCATTATCCCTCTGAGGAAGCCTTTCCTTTCCAAAGTGAACATGTTATTATACTAATTATTTTATTCACATAATTGTAACTGAAGTTCTTCTAGCTCATTTTTACCCTTGTTTGAGTCTTAGTAGAAAAGAGAGTTTGTGGAAAGCATAAATCTTCTTGGAACTGATCACATATATTTATGTTGGCAAATTGGAGGGTACATTATTTGCAAAATATGTCCCATCTAAGACAATATGCTTGTGTAAAATTAGAATCTTAAATTCTTCACTTTGGACAGCCTTGTCTTTTATCAAAAAGTAAGAAAGATTTATGTCATAGCTTCAGGAAAAGAGCTTCTGAGGGTATTTGCCATTTTGAATGCCCACAATTTACAAAGCATCAAATAGCACTTATTCTCAAACAATTCCTATTTCTATTAAGAAATAGAGGTTTAGGTTTCTGCCAGTGGTGTTTTGTATTCATGAAAGAAGTTTCCTGAGGATTCTGTGAAACCACCATAATTTCCAGTGACACATTTATCTAACAGTTGATGTCATTTTGGTGAGAAAAGGAGAGCAGCTAGGAGACTTGTTCCCTGTGAGCACTGATTCAGAACACATGGCAAATAAGTCTGTCAGAGGAGCCTTCTTTGGGGAGAGTAAGCTCAGTTGCTACATAATCAGACTCTGCCACTTAGATTAAAGTCTTACAGGAGAAGGCAAAATGTGTGCCTCCCTTAAAATGGTGGACATGTGTCTGTCACATAAACATAGTGCAGAGTTTCTCATATCTAAATTAATATATAGGTTGGTAATGGAGAATCCCAGGGACGGGGGAGCCTGGTGGGCTGCCATCTCTGGGGTCGCACAGAGTCGGACACGACTGAAGTGACTTAGCAGCAGCAACGTATATTTGGATTATATATGGATAATATGCATACATGAGGGCTTTCCAGGTGGTGCAGGGTAAAGAACCTGCTTTCAGTGCAGGAGACACAGGAGCCATGGGTTTGATCCCTGGGTCAGGAAGATTCCCTTGGAGTAGGAAAAGTATTCTTGCCTAAAAAATTGCATGGACAGAGGGGCCTGGAGGGCTACACTTCACAGGGTCACAGAGTCACCTGAGTGACGTAGTGTGCGTGTGCACACACACACACACACACTATAGATATATAGATATACATATTCATATATAAGTATGTTATGATATACATATTCATTGTGGTGGAGTTGGTATATGCCAGCTGTGAGTGAACACATTTGGGCCCTTCTCACCACAGCTGATCACAATCACAGCTGGCAGACATTAGAGGGACCACCTGGCACACACCTACCCAAGCCACCACTGATAGTCCCAACAGCAGTGAAACCAGGATTCGACTCCCCTGCGAGAATAAGTCAGACCCCAGGGGGGAAAAAGCAATTGCAGGGTGGCTTACGGGAATTTGACGTGTGTACTCAAGTGCAGATCATGTTACCTGAGCAAAGAGAACACTAGCATCTGGGAAAGAGCTTAACAGATAATTAAATAAATGCCATTGAAACATTTTGGTACCTGGGATTTGTAGGCCGAGAAGTTGAATAACTTGTCTAAGTTTTACTGTACACAAAACTGCAAGGTGGTAACATCTTTGGTATCTGCAGTCATGGTAAAATTAGGAATGAAGATATCAGAGGGAGTGGGGAAAGTGCAACTCAGAAAACAAAATAAGTCATTTTCTCGCAATAAGAATCTTTCTTCAAGTAGTGAAAACAAAACAAATTGAAACAAAATCTGGAAAATGCTTTCCAAAAAATAAAAATTCATCCAATCAACTCTGTTTATGGTAAATAACTTCACATCTAATCCTTCCTACAGTTTGGAAAAATAAAAACCCACCCCTCTACCTCAACATCCAACCACTCCCAAGTTGCTTTGTATTAACCACTGACATGTGTAATAATACAGTGATTATTGACAATGTGACTCCTTGGTAGTACAGAGATGGCAACATGACCAAGCCAACGAATTCCTTCTCTAAAATTTAGGACTGCAACTGATAAAAAGATGACATGGGGACCTCAGAAACTTGACTGCTGTTCCACTGCCATCAGGAACTGAAAACAGACTAGCTAATCTGGAGAAACATAAGGACAAAATCAAAGAGAAAAGAAGGAAGCAGTTGTTCAAAATGTGCTTAGATGAAATAAAGGTAATCTTGATGCGTTCAAATTATTAGTTTTTGGTGTCCACCTATATCCTACCTGATGTTTGAACACAACATTCCTCTTTTCATAAAGCCCACATTTTTGCATAAACTAATGAAAACAGGTTTATCACATTTGCAACCAAAATTTCTAATATACTGGTGAAGAATTCCAACAGTATGCTAGTTAAGAATATGCTACTTAACATATAGTCCTATGTATGAAAGTGAAAATCACTCAGTCATGTCTAACTCTTTGTGACTCTAAGGACTAGTCCTTGGAATTCTCTAGGCCAAAATGCTAGAGTAGGTAGCCTTCCCTTTCTTCAAGGGATCTTCCCAACCCAGGAATCGAACCCAGGTCCCCTGCATTGCAAGTGGATCCTTTACCAGCTGAGCCACAAGGGAAGCCCAAGAATATTGGAGTGCAGTAGCCTATCTCTCCTCCAGCAGAATGGAACCAGGCTCTCCCGCACTGCAGGCAGATTCTTTACCAACTGAGCTATTAGGGAAGCCCATACTTCTATGTATAACTCCATTAAATCAATGTCTTAGTGTATGCTGCTGCCGCTAAATCGCTTCAGTCATGTCCGACTCTGTGCGACCCCATAGACGGCAGCCCACCAGGCTCTGCTGTCCTTGGGATTCTCCAGGCAAGAACACTGGAGTGGGTTGCCATTTCCTTCTCCAATGCATGAAAGTGAAAAGTGAAAGTGAAGTCGCTCAGTCGTGTCCGAATCCTAGAGACCCTATGGAGTGGAGCCTACCAGGCTCCTCTGTCCATGGGATTTTTCAGGCAAGAGTACTGGAGTGGGGTGCCATTGCCTTCTCCAGTCTTAGTGTATATATATATATTATATTATATATATGTCATTCCATTATATTTTCACTCTCATGAAAAATAATTCCTTTTCACTTTCACTTCAGGAATTATTGATGTGAAAAAAGTAGCTCCAAATGGCAACTTGAGTCAAGAGTCAGATACCTAGAATGAAGCAAGCAACCTAGAATAAGCAGCAAACCTATGACAATTCTGCATAAAATACACGCATTCAAAATTATTCACTCATCAGTTCAGTTCAGTCGCTCCATCGTGTCCGACTTTTGGCGACCCCATGAATTGCAACATGCCAGGCCTCCCTGTCCATCACCAACTCCCGGAGTTTACTCAAACTCATGTCCATTGAGTCAGTGATACTATCCAGCCATCTCAGCCTCTATCATCCCCTTCTCCTCCTGCCTTCAATCTTTCCCAGCATCAGGGTCTTTTCAAATGATTCAGCTCCTCACATCAGGTGGCCAAAACATTGGAGTTTCAGCCTCAGCATCAGTCCTTCCAATGAACACCCAGGACTGATCTCCTTTAGGATGGACTGGTTGGATCTCCTTGCAGTCCAAGGGACTCTCAAGAGTCTTCTCCAACACCACAGTTCAAAAGCATCAATTCTTCAATGCTCAGCTTTCTTTATTCACTCATACATATTATGTGTATAAATAAAACCTATTTTACTTCTAAAGTATGTTCTAGCAAATATCTGTATGTTTGTAAGAGTTATTTAGCAATGCATTAGTTGTCCTTAAATTTCCAAGAGTCATTCATCAACCCNTGCTCAGCTTTCTTTATTCACTCATACATATTATGTGTATAAATAAAACCTATTTTACTTCTAAAGTATGTTCTAGCAAATATCTGTATGTTTGTAAGAGTTATTTAGCAATGCATTAGTTGTCCTTAAATTTCCAAGAGTCATTCATCAACCCGTGCCATGTTCCCTTACCCAAGGGCCACCTCAGAAGTTCACCAAGGACAAGTTTATTTGGAAATTTTATAGATTTTTCATCCTTTTACACAGACTGAACACTCATGGTAGAGTAGAATCCAGAGAGCAGTTCTGCACATTAAGGAACCTTTGTGAGTGTGCGTGCATGTGTGCACCCATACATTCACACATGGTTGTGTGCGCTTCTCTGAATGGAGCACTAAGCACCCAAGTTGAATAGTTACAGTTCTCAAATGTCATAGTAGTTGTACATTTGTATTTCACACATTTAGGATAGAAAAATTACAGACTAATGACAAGGCTACCATTACAATAAAATTTGGACAATGGCCTCTTGGAGGAAAAAAAAATCAACTTGTCTTATGGATCTTTAGATAGGATAGTAAGATGGTGTGACAAATTGGAAAAAGAAGAGGATTAAGAGAAAAATAGGACCTGAGTTTAGTCCAGATTCTGTCTCTAATATCTGTGTGAACTTGGGTTCACTAAACTTACCTGAGCCTTGGTATCTATACCCTTAAAGTGGATAAAATAATAACTACCATTTAGAACATTTTTAAGGATTAAATTTAGTCCATTATTCACTTAGCAACAATTAAGGCGTTTCCTTTCTTGTCAGACATATAGATACTTAATGCATGAATGGTGGAAGGAAAAAGAGGAGAAAAGGAAAGAAGGAAAGGGAGGAAAGGAGGGAGATGAATTACTTGGTCTGGATTTTATGTTAGATTTATATCAAATAAAAATCATTGCCTGACTAAAGCCTAGAACTGGCTTAGTCGGTAAAGAATACTCCTAATGTGCAGGAGACCCAGGTTCAATCTCTGCACTGGGAAGATCCGCTGGAGAAGGAAATAGCAACCCACTCCAGTATTCTTGCCTGGAAAATCCTATGGACAGAAAAGCCTGGTGGGCTACAGTCCATGGGATCACAAGCGTCAGACATGACTTAGCAACTAAACCACCACCAAAGATTACTTAATAAAACAAGGAAGGCTATTCACTAAGATAGTCTAATTTGCCACGTGACAAAGTTTAAAAGCCTTTGCTTCATATTAAAATCAAAGGCAAAATGAAAGGACTGTGCATTTTGTCTTGTTTGCTGTAAAAGCAGGATCCTGGAATACACAACTCAAAAATTCAGTCAAAGAAATAAAGGGTTCAGTTCAGTTCAGTCACTTAGTTGTGTCGACTCTGCGAACCCATGAATTGCAGCACGCCAGGCCTCCCTGTCCATCACCATCTCCCAGAGTTCACTCAGACTCACGTTCATAGAGTCCGTGATGCCATTCAGGCATCTCATCCTCAGTCGTCCCCTTCTCCTCCNAGGGATTGGGGGCAGGAGGAGAAGGGGATGACAGGGGATGAGATGGCTGGATGGCATCACGGACTCTATGAACATGAGTCTGAGTGAACTCGGGAGATGGTGATGGACAGAGAGGCCTGGTGTACTGCGATTCATGGGGTCACAAAGAGTTGGACACGACTGAGCGACTGAACTGAACTGGACTGAAATGTCTGAAACAAGAATGAGTCCAAAGTCTCTTGACCATCAGTTTCCTACCTCTTCTTCCATCCTGCTTTCTTCAAAGTCCTGAAGAGAACAAGGTTAGGAAGGTGAGAAGAGAAGCAGATGGGTCACACTGGTAAGATGCTCTTGGTCTAAATATATATACACAAAAATATTTAGAACAGTCTATAATGGAAAGGAAACACCCTTTCCTGAATAGTTTTGGTGCATCAGACCAACCTGATTTTAACCTGTAGACTCTAGTGGGCCCCAGACCACTCAGTGAGGGCACTGTGATGCTACTGTTCTTAGTTTTTATCCTCAGGTTGAAAGTAATACACCTGTCACATATATTTGCCATTTCCACTTTCACAAAGTAAGTTTTACACACCTGGATTTCAGTGCTAATCATTATCCTTCTTTATTTTCTCCAAATAACAAAAAAAAAGGCCATAAATAGTTGCTAAATGAAGAGTGAAAAAAAATTGTCAGTAAACTTCCTAGTAGCCCAACATGAAATTGAAGTGTATCTGACATTTTTTCACACTTCTGAACATTTCTTCCACATTGATACCTGTGCATAAAACATAAAGTCTGCAGGTATTTTCCATTTACAATAAGCTTCTCCAACTTTGTAATAAATGATTACCAACACATGCAACCTCTGAATTGTTAAATTAAAACTATCTCTGGAACCTCCCTAATGGTCCAGTGGCTAAGACACTGCACTCCCCATGCAGGGGCCTGGGTTCAATCCCTGGTCAGGGAACTAGACCCCACATGCCATGAAGAGGAGTTCACATGACCGAACTGAGATTCCACATGCTGAAACTGAAAAAAAATATATATATATCCTGGGTGCCTCAACTAAGACCTGGTCCAGCCAAATATATAAAAAAATTCATTTTTAAGTATTCCTAATTTTCAGATCAACAAATCAGGGCACAGAAAGTTTTAGCAGGCCAAAGGAATCACACAAACTTAACTTGTACCTGTTTCCAATAGCACCGTTTACCTTCTTTGTAATCTACTACCTTTCTGCTGGTTTGATTTTCCATTGTACTGTGGCTACCTTGATGAAAATCAAGGTTTCTTGACCAAGCGTTGTAAATAAAGAAACAATAAAATTCTCTTTTGCTCTCTGTTGTTCTCCACAGCTAAGAAGTTACACAGGTATATTTCCTTTCAGACAGCTGCTAAATTTATATTTATATCCTTTCCGTATTTTGTCTCTTGGCTACTGAAATGCACTATTCATATGCTTCAGCATTCTCCGGGTAGAAGCTGATGTAATTTCTGGCAGACACTTTCCGAGGGTTCCAGGCTGTTGGATTCTGGCACGAGGGGCTTGGGAAGAAGTCAAGCAGATCTTTCATAATAAGGGATTGTTGAAAGGTGCTTTACACACTTCACAATGGCCATGAAGCTATTCTGTGGCACGTCCCTCTTAGCCTTGGTGTCTCAAGAGTTCCCTCATCTGCAACTGAGTCTTCTACTGAACCATTTTAATCCCAAGAGCATGCTAAAGTTCTAGTAACCCAATAATTACTGGCAGCTTGACAGCTAGTCAAGCATGGCTGCCACTGAATCACAAAACCAGACATCAAAAACACAAAGAGAAGATTTTTGAAAAGAGTGATCACATCTCTTTTCCAAAAAATGTTTTACATGCTTAATATATTTTGATTGCCATGGATTAGACAACAGGTTTGCCTCACTGTAATTTTTATTTGATACGCATTGGCTAATTTCTTGGCATCTCTTTTGTTTTCTAGGTAGCAGAATGTATTGTTCTTCAGAGATTCTCTCAGTGAAAACTATGCTGAAAGTACGAGATAGAAAGAAATCACAGCTTCCCTGGGTTTAGGAAAATTCACTTGGAAAATTAATCATTGTTATTTAATCTTCAAAAAATAATCCACAAGTTGATATCTAGTACAGACTTTAGAAATATAAAACATTATGTAATGCCAAAATGTTATCATTATCATTGTAGCAAGAAAGACAGAAGATTACACTGTTCTGGAAGATTCTCAGAATCTTTTCAAATAATTAATTTTAAATTTTAAACATGTTTTTTAAGTGAAGTTTATGGAAAGACAAATTGTGCCATAAGAATGACTTTGTTTATTAGCATAAAGCTGAATATTAAATGAGTAAAAACTGTATATTGTGGTCTTTCCTTCCAAAGGACCAATTTGGATTTTGTTGTAAAGCTGCTGATTTTATAAATACTTAAAGCATCTTTTAAATTCTCAAATACTTCATTCAAAAGGTAGAAATAAGCTAACTGAAATAATGTTATAGCAGTTCAGATAGAGAAAGGCTCCTAGAGAAAACTGGAATGTCTGTTTTGTGGTTTTATCTTGAATTTTCTTTTTCAACTGAAAAACATTCATTGAGCCATTTGGCCAGAACTCTGAAGCACCAAATTCTCTCTCTTGCAGTATTAAGTTACTCTTTAGCAAATCAGAACAACTATATATTATAAAACTTGACCCAACTAATAGGATTCTAACAGGCAGGACAATACAGTTTAATTATCCTGGCCACTAGCCAGAGAGCAAGTTCACACAATCCAAAGTGAAATTCTTCATATTTTTTAACAGCTTTATTGAGGTATATTTTACATATTATGAGATTCACCCATTTAAAATTTAGAAATCAGTGCCTTTTAGTAATTTTACTGAATAGCACAACCATCACCATAAATCAGTCTTAGAATATTTTCACCCTCCCTATAAGATCTCTCCTGCACACTTACAGTTAGATCTCATTCTACCTCCAGTGCCAGGAAACCACTAATCTAGTTTCTGATGCTGTAAATTTGGCTTTTGGATCATTGCATATAAGTAAATTCATAGTCTCTTCTATCTAGATTATATCACTTAAAATAACACTTTTGAGGTTCATCTCCAATATAGCATAGGTCATAAATTAAGTATTTTTCATTGCTGAATTATTTTCTATTACATGGAGATCACATTTTGCCATTCCAGTAGTTGATCTACAGTTAGGATGATTCCTTTCCTTTTTTAATATTATGAGCAATATTACTGTAAACATTTATGTGCAAGTCCCTGTGTGCAAATAAATGCATTCTAAAGTAGCTGCACCAATTTACATTCCCACCAGCAAAGTATGATGATCTCTGTTTCTCCACATTCTTTCCAACATGATTTAATGCTTGTCATTGATTATGGGCATTCTGCTGGCTATTAAATGGCATTTCATTATGGTTTTAATTTGCAATTCCCTAATGATTAATGATGTTGAACATCTTTGCATTTGGTACTAACTATTCATATATCAATATTCATATCATGGTGACATGTCTTGACGTGTCTGTTCATATCCTCCAAGTCATTTATCAAATATGTGTTTTGCAAATATTTCTTCCTAGTGGATTTGCTTATCTTTTAATTTTTTATGGGTGTCTTTTGAAAGCTTTATATTTTAATGATTTATCATTTAAAGATTTATCATTTTTATAGGCTTACTTTTGCTGTAGTACCCCCAAAATATTTGCTTATAACAAAATATTGGAGACTTTTTCCTATGTTTTCATCTAAATGTTTTATTGTGTTTTAGAACTTTACTTAAGTCTAAGATCAATTTTGAGTTAATTTTTGTGTATGACACAAAGTGAGGTTGTAAGTTCATCTTTTTATATAGATATCCAACAGTTCCTGCTCCATTTTTTGGACAGTCTGTCCTTTCCCTGGTGAATTTCTTTGGTACATTTTTAAAAAATCAATTGAGTGTAATTATAAGGATTTATTTCTGTACTCTCAATTCTATTCTATTGATCTATATGTCTAACCTATGCCAGCACCACAGTCTTAATAACTCTACCTTTACAGTAAGCTTTGAAATTGAGAACTGAAAGTCTTCCAAACTTATTCTTCTTTTTCAAAATTGTTTTGATTATTCTAGGTATTTCCACTTCCACATAAATTTTGAATCTGTTTGTCCATGGCAGCAAAAAGGAAAAGCCTGCTTGAATTCCAATAGAGATTTTTGAATTTATAGATCAATTTGAGAATTGTCACCTTGCAATATTGAATCTTTTATACATGAACAGAGAATGAATCTCCACTGTTTAGATCTTCAATTTCTCTCAGCAATATTCTGTCATTTGTAGTGTACTAGTCATGCATTTATTTGGTTAAATGCATTCCCTTCATTAGTTTTTATTGCTGTTGTTAATATTTATTCTTGTTTTGATTTTGGTCAGTGTTTTTTTAATATACAGCCATGGGACCCTAGTCACACAAGCTTTCAGAATGGAAAGGATAGGGAGAGGGATATGGAGCTAATGGCAGTATTGGACAGAACAGGCAGCAATCGTGGTCCTGGGGAAGGGCCAGACAATCACACAGATGAAATACAAATTGGTAAAAATAAATCTTCTTAGTTCTAGACATCATGTACATTAGCAATCAAAAATGAAATGTTGGAGCTAGACTTATGGGATACAATTATGATTCTAGCCCATACTAGGTTTTAACCTTGTGCCAGTTATTTAACAACCCTATGTTTCAGTGTCTTCATACATAAAATATGAAACATTGGATTATCTGTGTATAACTCCAACTTTATGAACTTGTGAGAGTTAAATGTGTTAATAGATGTCTACAGAAGTTTTAAAAAAGGGCCTAGGACACACTAAACAGTCAATAACTAGTTAAACATGAGCATTGTAAGGGAGTCCAATCAAGTAACACAATAGAATGTGACTTTAGAAATGACAGAGAGATGGAGGGGGTGACTGTGGGCTAAACAGGTGAAGCTGGTCAAAGTACAAACTTACCCTTATAGAATAAATATTTTATGGAGATGTATGTACAACATGGTAACTATGGGCTTCCCAGGTGGTGCTAGCGGTAAAGAACCTGCCTGCCAATGCAGGAGATGTAAGAGACACGGGTTCAGTCCCTGGGTCAGGAAGATCCCCTGGAGAAAGGCATGGTAATCCACTCCAGTATTCTTACCTGGAGAACCCCATAGACAGAGAAGTCTAGCAGGCTACAGTCCATAGGGTCGCAGAGTCCGACACCACTGAAGCAACTTAGCACACATGCACACAAGAAAGTAGATCTTAGTTCTCATTACAAGAAGAGAAAGTTTTTAACTATATACGGTGACGGTGACGGTGTTAACAAAACATTGTGGTGATCATTTTACAATGTATACAAATATTGAATTACTATGTTGTACACCTGAAACAAATATAATGGAGTTTCTTACATATTTTATGGTGTCTTTGCATTGAAAATTAATTACAATGAGATAGAAAAACCCTAAATCCATGACCAAACATCTATTGCTATAACAGGCAGATACAGTAAGTAGAATGGGGACAAGATACATAAAATCAATATTACATATTTAATTTTTGACTCCAAACCCCCAATACCATTCTCTGGGGAACTTGCCCATGAGGAATTATTTTACATAAATGTAACAAATCAAAGTGGCTTAAATCATGATGCCCTACCCTGCCCAAAGGTGGAGGGAGACCTAAAAGCTTTAGTTCACATAAGTTCTAAGAGAGAGAAGCAAGTCAAAAAAAAAAAGTGAATTCAAAAGAGAAGACCGATGCAGCAGAGACCTCACTAATTATTTTACTCACTAAGGCGTTTCCCTTGTGGCTCAGATGGTAAAGAATCTGCTTTCAGTGTTGGAGACCCAGGTTCGTTACTTGGGTTGGGAAGATCCCCTGGAGAAGGGAATGGCAACCCACTCCAGTATTCTTGCCTGGAGAATTCCATCAACAGATAAGCCTGGCTGGCTACAGTCCATGGGTCACAAAGATTAGGTCACTGAGTAACTAACACTTTCATATCAAATTAAAAACTCTAAATCCTAGCATTGTGCCTAAATATCTTCAACCTTTGAGAACATTGCTCTTCCTTGGGTTTGCAATATCAGGAAAGCTGTCATGTTCTAAGCTCACTAGAGCTTAGGACACCAGGAAAAGATAGAGAAATTCAAATTTATACTGGATAAATTTTATTAAAATTAACAGAAGTTTATCAAACCACAAGAAAAATATTTCTCAGGGTGTTATGAAACAACAAAGAGAAATGAAAGAAACAACAAGAAAGGAATGCCAAATGTTTTTGAAGGAAAATAAATGAATCATATAATCTTGAGACTAATTATATGTTAAAATCTGCTATCCGTTGAAAATAATAATGACTGGCTTAACATTTTAACATGACTTATCACTGAATAAAAATAATATTCTCTTCCCACTTCAATTTTTAACAATTCACTTAAACTTGAAATTCCTGAGTGATTCTTAACCATCAGATTTACTGTCTCTTTACTTCCCCATCAAAAAGCCATGAGAAAAAAAGAAACTCACTGGAAAGACTATTAACCAACATATTGCCAGATTCTGAAAAAATTGCATCTATAATACATGGCTGAAGTCAGACTAAAGTCACAACAAATGACCCACACACAATTAGACTTTGACCATCACTTCTCTAAATGATTTCCCTAAAAATGATTACCATTGTTCTAAACACAAAAACTTTCCCTTGTATTTTGCTTGTCCTGTTCTTCAACTTATAGATGAACCTACTGCTCACACACTCTAAATAAATATTCAACTAGAGCTCTCCTTTAAGCTTAACTGTCTTGTTGAATTTATTCAAGTACATGATGCCAAAAACTACTATTTTGGAAAAAGATAGATGTTCCTGTATTTCTCTTGTTACTTTTCGACAGGTCTTTGTTTGGGACTAAAGATTTATGTAGCTGTACCCTAAGTCCCCAGGCTTCCCAGGTGTCTCAGTGGTAAAGAATATGCCTGCAATGAAGGAGACATAGGTTCAATCCCTAAGCCAGGAAGATCACCCGGAGTAGGAAATGACAACCCACCCCAGTATTCTTGCCCGAGCAATCCCATGGACAGAGGAACCTGATGGGGTACAGTACATGGAATCACAAAGAGTCAAACAAGACTGAGTGACTAAACAAAAGCTCACCCCCTTTTACAATAGGATGATGTTAGAACTAGGAAACAGCCTCCCTTTCTCTTCATTCACATTAAAAATTTTGAGCAAGGAGAAAACCATGAAAATTTGTACAAATACAATCCTGAACTTTCTCCTTAGCTCAATTACTGAGCCTTGGCTAGGCTGAACATTATATGAGGGCTACTGTCGTGATTAGCTTGTGCAACACATGTGAATTGCAAGGACAGTCACCGTATGTGGAAAAGTGATGGAAAGAGAAGCAGAGTATCTGTCCGTTGCTTCCCATATTCCACAAACGCTTTGCTGCCACCACCTTATCATGTAAGCAGTAGAATGTGATGAACTTTCAAAATAGTTGCTATTTCCTCAAGGGAGACGACAAATTAAAATATTACCAGATGTTTGTTTGCAAGTGCTTCCTAAAGTTTGAGTACCATGAGATGCTCTGAGAATGGGAACCTGGGATCTTTTCTGATCTGCATCTTGAATTTGAAAACCTGTTAAGGAGAAAAAGCTTAATATGTACATTATGAACCAAAGAGGAGATTCTAAATTTAAAAATCATTCTGATTTCATTATAAAGGTCAAAAAATTTAGCATGACTTTATATGTTAAAGTAGTTTGCTTATATAAAGATAACTACTCTCTTTAATCAGGCTTCTCAAAAGAGAAGTGTTTTATTTCAACCTGCATCTGCCACTGAAATGAAGAAAAAGTGCAAATGAAAGGTTCTTTACCAAAGTGTTTTGCTTTCCAAAAACATATGGTGGATGATTTTCATGCCATTTTCAGTAAATAACCTCATGCATTTATCTAGTTCCTGCATTTATTTTTCAAATCATAGCATTAGAGACACTGAAGAATATAATCTTACCTGCTACAACCTTGCAAAATCTCAAATTAAAGAAGAAAAATCACTTATCAAGAGCAAGATGTTTCAAAGCCTCTGTTTTCTTATGAGTGGAGAAATACCAGAAAATCCTACAAGCCCATCTGCCAGGTCTTATTTGTCCTCCAAACTGAAACAAAGTCTAAATTTTGTCCTGTCCTAAATTTTGGAAATGTTCTGTGCCTTGTAAACCTAATTCCCCTTGAATCAGTTTCAACTTCAGTGTTTGATCTTGGGTCACTGCTGCCAGAGTGCTCACCATGTCCCAGCTTGAGTGTGTAGCAATCAGCTCATTCCCCTCTACAATTCTGACATCCCATCCATCATTCCATTCACCCTAAGCCATTATGCTTGCAGGCTGCAATTTACAAAAAGTTCCATCCTCCTACTATGATATTTTTTAGATTGAGCTGGAGAAAAACCTTAGAAAGGAGATGCTTTATCTACTTAATTTTGCATGGGAGATAACGTAAAACCTAGAAAATGTAAAGAAAACAATAAACATCATTCTATAGCTATCATTTGGCAGTTAGTGACTAAGCTGGGATTGAATCTAGGCATATTTATGCTGGCTATGAACACTTTCCACCACACCATGTCCTTCAGTTCAGTTCAGTTCAGTCACTCAGGCGTGTCCAACTCTTTGCGACCCCATGAACCACAGCACACCAGGCCTCCCTGTCCATCACCAACTCCTGGAGTTCACTCAGACTCACATACGTTGAGTCAGTGATGCCATTCAGCCATCTCATCCTCTGTCGTCCCCTTCTCCTCCTGCCCCCAATCCCTCCCAGCATCAGGGTATTTTCCAGTGAGTCAAGTCTTCGCATGAGGTGGCCAAAGTATTGGAGTTTCAGCTTTAGCATCATTTCTTCCAAAGAACACCAACCATGTCTTTGCTGCTGTTGCTGCTGCGAAGTCACTTCAGTCGTGTCCGACTCTGTGCGACCCCATAGACGGCAGCCCATCAGGCTCTGCCATCCCTGGGATTCTCCAGGCAAGAACACTGGAGTGGGTTGCCATTTCCTTCTCCAATGCATGAAAGTGAAAAGTGAAAGTGAAGTTGCTCATGTCTTTACCCATTAGTAAATACTCTCCCTCCCTCAACATACTCCCTCCAAATATTTTCAATACTGTTTTTAAATATGCAATTTATTCAAGCCATGGAGTGCAAATGAGTTAGGCACAATCATTGCCAGCAAAGAGTTTCATTCAAAAATAATTTAAGTGACTTAGAAAAAAAATATTCTGAGAATTCAAAACAAGAAGCAATGAAATCTATTATAAAGAAACAGCAAAAACTATGTTTACCATATGCAGATTGTTCTCAATTCTTTATTATAAGGCAATCTCCCTCATATATACCTATTCATTTACCAACAGCAAATTTCTACTTGAGTATGATAACATCATTATCATAAAAGTAATATTTTTACTCATGTAGTTTAACATGTGCTAGTTAACTGTCACCACAATTCTGAGAGACAAGTATTGTTGCTATATCCATCTTACAGATGGACTACAATCATTCTAAGTAAACAAATCCAAAGCTAAACTTGTCTCAATGAATAGCATATATACTAATGTAGTCCCCAGTGCTAAAACCTGTCTCACCATATCCAATTAGTCATATATATTAGCCATTATATTTTATATCTGTATCTTCTATCCCCACAAATATTGCCTTAATCCAGGCCGTCTTCATTTTTACCTGAAATATTCCCACAACTGTTTCTCCCTCCATAGTTATGTGCATTCAGTCAATTCTCTACTCTGACTAATCTTCTTGAAATGCAGCTCTTATGAAGTATTCCTCTCCATCATCATTTTAAGCATATTATTACCTATAACAGTAGTTTTACATTTTAATTTCCATTGAAAAAATAATTTTCTTTTTGAGGAAGTAAGTTTTAAAACTACTGTACAATTAGAGTTTGGGATTAAAATATATACACTAGTATATACTAGGCTTCCCAGGTGGTGCTAGTGGTAAAGAAACTGCCTGCAACGAAGGAGACGTAAGAGAAACAGTTTCAATCCTGGATCCCATAAAGGAGGGCATGGCAACCTACTCCAGTATCCTTGCCTGGAGAATCCCATGGACAGAGGAGCCTCGTGGGCTACAGTCTATGGGGTCACAAAGAGTCGGAATCCACTGAAGGGATTTAGCACACATATGTAAAACAGATAACCAAAACTGACCTACTGTATATCACAAGAAACTACACTCAATATCTTGTAATCACCTAAAATGGAAAAGAATGTAAAAAAGGAATAACACAGCATTAAATAAGAAATTACAGAGCATTAAATAAGAAGGAAATAGAAATGGCACTTAGGGCCCTCATAGTCTAATTATACCTGCATCTTTTGCTCAATTTCTTCTCTAACTTCTCTTCAGATCCTTCTTTTCTGCATGTCAACTTTTCATGTTTCTCCAAATGTCACATTTAGTTTTGCCTCCATGTTTTGACTGTATTGCTATTTCACCTGAAATGTTCTTTTCTTCATGCCCAACTCCCTTCCAAGTGGCCGACACCTCTCATTTTTTTGAGGTTAATTTCCTTTGTGAGATTTCCCTGATAGCTAAGGGAATCCACCTGCAGTGCTGGGGACCCTGGTTCAATTTCTGGGTTGGGAAGATCCCCTGGAGAAGGGAAAGGCTACCCACTCCAGTATTCTTCTGGAGAATTCCATGGACTAGAGTCCATGGGGTCGCAAAGAGTCAGACATGACTGAGCAACTTTCACTTTCACTTCACATCCTTTATGAAGACTTCATGACTCCATGTGGTAGACTTGAATCCATCTCACTTGACTCTACCACTGTATATTTCTAGCATATACATGTAAACTCATTGCAATTTATCTGCAGATTTGACTTTCTATATTAGACTATAACCTCTTTAGGGCAGGGGTTGTAGTGTATTTATCTTTTTTATATACGGTGGTTACAAGGTTTCTGCCACTGAGTTTTGCTAATAAAAGAAATGAATGAGCAACAACAACAAAAAAAAACCCCGCCTTTACTTAGATTGCAGAGAATGTTCACTTGTTAATGAAAGAAAGAGGGACTTAAAAGTTAGGAAATTTCAGCTGACCTAGAAAAAGAGACATCCTTTAACTAACAATTCTAGCAAAAAAGGCAAATACAAAAGAGTGACATTGGAAAAAGAGAAAAATATATTTGTTTGGAAGGGTCTTGAGGCCCATATAGGGAAAGGGAAGAAACCACCGGGCTGTGTTTACTCTGCAGGTCAGGCTTCAGGATCCTCTCATACATATGCCAACCAAGCAAAAGCATCACCTAAGATACACTCATGCTCAACTTAAAAATCCCAATTACAACTGAGAGATAAAAGACAATTTTCCAAGATTATTTTACATTTCTGCAGTTCTGGTCCTCTAAGAAAAATGATTTACTTCCAATATAGGGATGTTTGTATAAGTAAACAAATATTTCAGGATAATAAATCTTAGAGACAACCCTACACCTGAGATAGTCCATATTAGTAAAGATTAAGACTTGTGGAAAAAACCACTAGATCATTCGGGTATTACCTAAATCAAATCCCTTAGGATTATACAGTGGAAGTGAGAAATAGATTTAAGGGACTATAGAGAGAGTGCCTGATGAACTATGGACAGAGGTTTATGACATTGTACAGGAGACAGGGAGCAAGACCATCCCCAAGAAAAAGAAATGCGAAAAAGCAAAATTGCTGTCTAAGGAGACCTTCCAAATAGCTGTGAAAAGAAGAGATGTGAAAAGCAAAGGAGAAAAGGAAAGGTATACCCATTTGAATGCAGAATTTCAAAGAATAGCGAGGAGATATAATAAAGCCTTCCTCAGCGATCATTGCAAAGAAATAGAGGAAAACAATAGAGTGGGAAAGACTAGAGATCTCTTCAAGAAAATCAGACATACCAAGGGAACATTTCATGCAAAGATGGGCTCGATAAAGGACTGAAATGGTATGAACCTAACAGAAGCAGAAGATATTAAGAAGAGGTGGCAAGAATACACAAAAGAACTGTACAAAAAGATCTTCATGACCCAGATAATCATGATGGTGTGATCACTCACCTAGAGCCAGACGTCTGGAATGTGTAGTCAAGTGGGCCTCAGGAACAAAGCTAGTGGAGGTGATGGAATTCCAGTTGAGCTGTTCCAAATCCTGAAAGAGGATGCTGTGGAAGTGCTGCACTCAACATGCCAGCAAATTTGGAAAACTCAGCAGTGGCCACAGGCCTGGAAAAGGTCAGTTTTCATTCCAGTCCCAAAGAAAGGCAATGCCAAAGAATGCTCAAACTACCACACAATTGCACTCATCTCACACACTAGTAAAGTAATGCTCAAAATTCTCCAAGCCAGCTTCAGCAGTACATGAACTGTGAACTCCTTGATGTTCGAGCTGGTTTTAGAAAAGGCAGACGAACCAGAGATCAAANCTCAAACTACCACACAATTGCACTCATCTCACACACTAGTAAAGTAATGCTCAAAATTCTCCAAGCCAGCTTCAGCAGTACATGAACTGTGAACTCCTTGATGTTCGAGCTGGTTTTAGAAAAGGCAGACGAACCAGAGATCAAATGGACAACATCCGCTGGATCATGGAAAAATGAAGAGAGTTCCAGAAAAACATCTATTTCTGCTTTCTTGACTATGCCAAAGCCTTTGACTTCATGGATCACAATAAACTGTGGAAAATTCTGAAAGAGATGGGAATACCAGACCACCTGACCTGTCTTTGAGAAACCTGTATGCAGGTCAGGAAGCAACAGTTAGAACTGGACATGGAACAACAGGACTAGTTCCAAATAGGAAGAAGAGTCCATCAAGGCTGTATATTGTCACCCTGCTTATGTAATTTATATGTAGAGTACATTATGAGAAACACTGGGCTGGNTTATTATTCTCAGAAATGCACTAGATTTTGAAAGCTCATGTCCAAGCTCGAAGTTCCACTTAAAAAGAAGTCTCAACTGACAACTTCAATGCAAATCAGGGATAATACTTCAGATTCCAGTCTGAAAATATTCCTGGTGCTGATGGCGAGTCATTAAGGATTTTCAACAAAAGATCTGCTCATAAGAAGTATCATGCCCTTTAGATATCCAGGCTTCACACTAAAAATAAAACTGTTTTTACAAGTCTATACCAAAGTTTGCTGCCTTTAAGATGTATTGATCAAAGGAAAGGATCTATGTTAAACCATGAAGATGCTAAGATAAAACTGCAACAAAAATATTCATAACAGAATAATCCTATTTCTTCGTGGCCCTATCCACAACACATACACACAAACCGGAAAAAGAGGTCTCTGCTCTGAGAGCCTTCGCTGTGAAATTTCTGTCTTTCAGCCACCAACCTGAACGTCAATGTTCTCTTCTATTTGCCCCTTGCTGTTAGAGCCGCTCTTTCCCCGCTTCTCATTCTCTTACTGACTCCGCCTCCTCCTAGTCTTCATTAACCATTCTCTGATTTTCAATCTCTTTCCTTTACTTACTATTAGATGGGCTGGATGAATATCANTGCATCAGGTAGCCAAAGTATTGGAGTTTCAGCTTCAACATCAGTCCCTCCAATGAACACCCAGGACTGGTCTTCTTTAGGATGGATTGGTTGGATCTCCTTGCAGTCCAAGGAACTCTCAAGAGTCTTCTCCAATACCACAGTTCAAAAGCATCAATTCTTTGGTGCTTAGCTATCTTCACGTCCAACTCTCACATCCATACATGACCACTGGAAAAACCATAGCCTTGACAAGGGTTTATCATATTTCTTTCATGAAAATAGAACCAGAGCAAATACATTAAAATGAGATCAGTACTAAAATAGGAAAGGTTTTACTATCCCAGGGGGCCCATAATCCAGGTTGTGCATTAAATTCCCCAAAAGAATTTTTAAATACTGCAGCTCAAACTCAACTAGAGACCAACTGAAGAAAAATCTCCAGAGATGAGGCCAAAACATTGATAATTTTCATTGCTTAAGATCTTAATTGAAAAAAAAAATCTTAATTGACTTAAGAATTCACTTCATTATCACAGTGGCTAAGAAAGCATACTCTAATCTACCTGAATTTGAATCCTAGATCAACTTCAGTATGCATATGACCTTGAGAAAGTTACTTGCTCAGTTTTTTTCATCTGTAAAATAGGTATATTAATAGTATCTGCTTCATAGAGTAGCTGTAAATGAATCCATGGAAAGAACTTAGGATAACACCAAGCATATAGTATGGGTTCAATAGGTAAAATAATTATTATGGTTTTATAATTATTACCCTCAAAGTAGACATTTTTAATTCTTTAGTGGTGTCTGAAACACAATGTTCATTTACTTATTAGAAGCTGGGATATACCTACTTATATAAAATGAAACATCTATCACAGAAAGAAACAGTTTACTACAAAATAAACTAATCCAGGGAGTCTCTGCTACTGTTCAGATGCTTTAGTCTTTAAAAGTAGAACTTGAACCATGTGCGTGCAGTTTTAATTTCTTCCTTTGTAATATGTTTTAAACACAGAAAAATGGAAGGGAACGTCTTAGTCGTTCAGTGGTGTCTATTTGTGACCCCATGGACTATAGCCCACCAGGCTCCTCTGTCCACGCGATTCTGCAGGCAAGAATACTGGAGTGGGTTGTCATGTCCTCCTCCAGGGGATATTCCCAACCCAGGGATCGAACTCAGGTCTCCCTCATCCATTGTGGGAAGATTCCCTGAGCCATCAGGGAACCTGATGGAGAACTTTAAAATCTCTTCTGGTTCTATTGCATGAGTATATTTTTAAAATATGGTTTTTGAACTGTGGTGTTGGAGAAAACTCTTGAGAGAACCTTGGACTGTAAGGAGATCCAACCAGTCCATTCTGAAGGAGATCAGCCCTGGGGTTTCTTTGGAAGGANTATAGCCCACCAGGCTCCTCTGTCCACGCGATTCTGCAGGCAAGAATACTGGAGTGGGTTGTCATGTCCTCCTCCAGGGGATATTCCCAACCCAGGGATCGAACTCAGGTCTCCCTCATCCATTGTGGGAAGATTCCCTGAGCCATCAGGGAACCTGATGGAGAACTTTAAAATCTCTTCTGGTTCTATTGCATGAGTATATTTTTAAAATATGGTTTTTGAACTGTGGTGTTGGAGAAAACTCTTGAGAGAACCTTGGACTGTAAGGAGATCCAACCAGTCCATTCTGAAGGAGATCAGCCCTGGGGTTTCTTTGGAAGGAATGGTACTAAAGCTGAAACTCCAGTACTTTGGCCACCTCATGCGAAGAGTTGACTCATTGGAAAAGACTTTGATGCTGGGAGGGATTGGGGGCAGGAGGAGAAGGGGACGACAGAGGATGAGATGGCTGGACGGCATCACTGACTTGGTGGACGTGAGTGAGTGAACTCCAGGAGTTGGTGATGGACAGGGAGGCCTGGTGTGCTACGATTCATGGGGTCACAAAGAGTAGGACACGACTGAGCGACTGAACTGACTGACTGACTGATCCCAGGGACGGTGGAGCCTGGTGGGCTACTGTCTATGAGGTTGCACAGAGTCGGACACAACTGAAGCGACTTAGCAGCAGCAGCAGGCAAGATTTTGGATACTGGATTCTTTTGTTTTGGCGGGGTGGGGCAGGCGTGGGGGAAGAGAGATACTTAATTCTAATAGAAGCAAAGCTCCTGACCTTTCTCAAACTACCCTGAAGCCAAATATCTTAAATAGCTAGTGTTTACAATGCAGGTGTAGTAATAGATATGTTAATATGTTTGATTGTGATGATTATTTCACAATGTGTATGTAAAAACACAAGCTGTTTGCCTTAAATATATACATTTTTTTTTCATTTATACCTTAGTAAAGAGGAAAAAAGAAGAGAAATAACATCACATTTGCTTGATTGATTAAGGCAATTAAAAACCATAACATTATAATTTGAACAGAACTTTTAGTTTTAATTTTGTTTTTTGACCCAAACAAGTTTTAATAGACCAAATAGAGTAGAAGACCAAAAATATAATTAGACATAATTAAAAATCTTATGTGTAAACCTACCTTCATTAATTAAAATAATTGTATATAATATTTGACAAATACAAACATATATGAAATAGAACTGATATACTGGGCTTGATAATAAAACTCACAGTCTTGAATCCACTGTCTGATTTCAGTATAGAACACTGTCAATATCTTTGCATTTCTCCTTGTATTTCCTGCCAGCATCCTCTTCTGAGCATTCACTGCCAATCTGAATTTTATGTATCTTTCCCTTGCTTAAAAAATTGGTTTCACCATATATGTATGTATCCCTAAAGGATACTTTTTTATTTGTATTTCTTGTTTTTGAACCATGTTAAAATGGCATTATACTGTAAAATATATATATATTTAAAAGAATTTGTGACCAAAGTGAAAAATATTTTCTCTAATTCTCTTGCTTTGCCCCATAATTAAATCATAAAGTCAGCTTAAAGAAGCCAGCTCAGTGATACTTCTTGACAGTCCTTTCTGGCCAGTAGAAAAACTTTAAAAATAGATACCCTTGAATATTATTCTTTGGCCATGAATAGAATGATGGGCACTAAAATAATTTATCTTTCATCAAGAAAAATTACCAGAAGAATTTTTCAGTATCATGTCTCTAGTTCATCACTTATTTAATTCTGTAATAACTATTACATAAAACTACAGCATAATTATTATGGAATTTTAAAATCATATTGTCGGGGGAGTAATTTCCTTGGTTCTGTCTTGCCACAGTGTAGCAGTGTTTCAGCTCCGTTACAGCTCAGAATTTTATTCAGCAAGCAAAGGAAAGTACACTCTCAAGGCATGAGCATGGGCCAACCCCAAAAGAGAGGCCTTAATCCATCTTGGCATCCTCTTTTTATTCATTTGTTTCCTCTCCACTGGGCTAAGCAAGAAGAGGGAGTGTTTGTTCCACCTGCTTTTCCCTTTCTTGTCTTTCAGCCACTGCCATTTTAGAATCCTTTTTCCTATACTAACTACCTAATAATACAATAGTAGTTTCTATTAAGTTTTAAAAATATAATAGAATAATATAATTGAAAAGAGATGAAATTTCTTTCTTTTCATACATAACTGGATGGAAAGAACATTTAGATTTTAAAATACTCTGGACGCAGAGAAGGATCAACGTTTTCAAAAGCATAGATAGCTCAAAATAGAAGAAAAACCAAGACAAATGCTTTACGTTAAAAAAAAAAACAAAAAAACAGATGTCTATCTCCTAGCAAGGTTTTAAGCTTATAAAGTTATAGAAAACTGTTACTCATCTATTCTGAATAATGTCTAACACAACACCATGTATATTTTGATGGATTTAATCATGACATTTTAAAATACCTTCTTTATCTCTCAACAAGTCAGCTTTGAAAATTTGTGTTTGAACTGGAGAAATTAATTTATTTGATCCTTGCAAATATTCTGCTAACTGGTAAAACCAAAAGGGCAGAAGAGATCAACTAATTTCCCTGCTGGATACAACAATGAAAGCCCACTGATTGGTTATGCAGAAAAACTTTAGGTTTTCGGCAGGGCAGCTGAGAGATTGAATAAGGATTCTAGCAAGAGCCTGTTGTTTCCATGGGAATGAGAGATTATCCTGAATAAGAAACCAATTAGAAAACTGCAATTTAGAAAACTGAAATCACTTCAATTTGACCAATCTTGCTGCTGCTGCTGCTGAGTTGCTTCAGTCGTGTTCGACTCTGTGCAACCTCATAGACGGCAGCCCACCAGGCTCCTCTGTCCCTGGGATTCTCCAGGCAAGAATACTGGAGTAGGTTGCCATTTCCTTCTCCACTGACCAGTCTTATTGAAAAACAATTTGAGCCTTGAACATGAGAAGGATGAGGTGCTTATAGAGAGGAACTCAGTGAGGATAACATTTTTGAAAATTTGCAGCCTGAGGTTTTTAATATGCAACATGTTTAAGGAAAATGATTGAATAAGACATCCCAATGGTCTGAAAATAAAACTACTACCACAGGAAGAAATATAGTTAAGAGTTCTTATTAGCTCTAGGATACTTTAGTTTGGGGGAAGATAATTAAACAGAAATTTCATCTCTCTTGATCAAAGGAATAAAGGGAAAGTTTTATTCGTGTGGCAATAATGTAGAACGAGCAACTCATTGGTGCTCACTCACATTCTACCGGGAGCACAAATATGGATTTTTTTCCCCCTAACTTGAAGATTTTTGTCTCTGCTTCCTTTTCAGATTTCTTCCTTTAAATTTTCTTTTAAAGACTTTAAGAACTTAGAAATATAAATACAAAATATGTTTGAATATTTTTTTAAAAACTGCAAATATACCCAACCTATATAAAACTTAAGGCTGACATGGCAAAGTTTCTTTTTTACTTTTTTAACCTATAGTCAAGCAGAAATGTCTAATAACATTTTGTCTAATAATGTGAGGGCACACCAAGATATAAACAAAGATTCTGCCAAAGGAGTAGGCAGAGATGGAAACTGAGATCCAGGCAAAACTGAGTCAGCATTTCTAGGGCAGAGCCTACAAACGTCCCCAGAGAGAACAGTAAGTACTATGTTGACTGTGGTGGCCAGAGTTAATTATGGAAGACCAGCAACTAGGTCAATGATGAGGACTATGTGGCTAAGAGGAAAAGAACAAAATAAGGTCAAAAATAAAATTGGGGCCTGTAAGAATAGTGTTTCTCAGTGTTTTTGATAAACAGGTGAAAGCTCTCTCTGGGGACATGCATAAAGGCACACAGCAATTTGTAGGCAATTACAGGGAGATCCCAGGTGCCCTGAAGTACAACTATAGACCTCCCACACATTCCACCCAGGTTAAAGATTCTATTATAGGCTCAAAATATGAAATTACCCAAGCACTTCATTCCTTATGATGATAGTTTCAAAGTCAAGTGGCTTATGATTTTATGGAAACGAAACAGGTATAGATTGTAATAAAGAAATCAACTTTATTGCAGGGACATATCTATGGAAGTTCTGAAATGACTGAATATATTATCAAAGAACACATCAACTTTGCATAAGATGGCTGCCCTGTTCTACTAAACCTGACGAATTCAAATACCAGGAGATACGTGCTGATACGTGGTTTAATGCAGGACTGTAAATAGAATTCATGTCGATGTATGGCAAAGCCAGCAGAGTATTGTAAAGTAAATTTTTTAAAAAAATTAATTAATTAATTTTAAAAAATTAAAAAAAAAAGGACTATAAATACAAAACTAAGAGTGTTCTGGGGAAGACCTTCCCACACAGTGATATTAATCACTTTATCAACACTGATTACATTGCTTTCAAAAAGCTACGAGATTTTTTAAAGTATTCTTAAGTTTTCTCTTTTGTTGAATCTCATTTTATATATACTCCGTCCCTAGAAATAACCTCTTCTAGAACAACGACCCAAGAAACAAAATTCATCTATCATCTCTTTAAACTTAGAGCCAGCTCTTTCTGGGAGTGTCAATGAACATACCAAACTGAGTGAGCTGAGTGACTGGCTGGGTGACGGGTTCCTGTGAGGTCCCCGCTAGTTTTGAGGGGCTTCCCAGGTGGCGCTAGTGGTCATGGCAACCCACTCCAGTATTCTTGCCAGGAGAATCCCATGGACTGAGGAGCTTGGAGGGCTACAGGCTATTGGGTTGCAAAAAATCAGATACGACTGAAGCAACCTAGCACACACAAGCAGGAACTGTCCAAACTCCTCCTTATATATTTTTAACAAATACTGTGTCAATGTTTCTAGTGTTTTAAAATACAGCATACTAAATAAATATATTTCACTATTTTTTATTCCCTAAAAATTTACAACAGACTGTAAGAAAGTTTTTAATTTTATAGCAAAAATGTTTAAGGATTACAGAAAAAAAAAATCATTTTCCCTATTGATTATTAAGATTTCTTTGCATGGTTTGAACACTTACATTCATTTTTGTAGTTCTAAACTACCACGCAAAGTTAAGACTCTCTGTGTCTGCTTTGAAGAGAGACTACTGTGTGTATTATCTGCCCTTCTCTATACCTTTCACCTAAATTTGCTTAGTAATGTAATGTAGAGCCTTAATCCTGGGTTTAAAGGAGTCCACTTTCCTTTAAGCTGTGTTTGAATGGATTGGGGAGGAGTGCGAAAAGCAGAGGGCATAAGGGTCTGCAACTAGAAATTGTGAAAGAACTTATTTTAGAAACAAGTAGTCTATTCTCAAGGTACGTATCCACATTCTTCTCTCTTTCACTTTTCTAAACATGCAGTTCTTGATCACTAAAAGATGCAACTTAGAAAAATATGGGCACATAATAATTTGTACAATTGTCCTCTAAAAATCAGGAACAATGACAGAAAAAAAAGATGTATTGAATCTAAATAAATCTACCTGCCTGTGCAAAATTATCCTCTTCAATATACTTCACAATACTTCATCTAGACTAGTTTTAAATGCCTTCAGGGATTGTATTAGGAATATTGTATAGTATACCTCTGTTCTCTAAACTTGCCACCATAATGAGCTGTAATGAGGATGGAGTGGCAGCCAGAACAATATTTCCCTTACATTTTTGTCAATTTAACTAAATCATATGGTGATATTTTCTTTTGTGTAGAGATTTCAATCATTTTATTTACTGGTATTGCATATATTACAGAAAATTCAGGGGAAAAATGAATCTATTTTCTAGTCCTAAATGGCAGCCAGGTGGATATGTAATTACTCTAAATGACATTCACAGTAAATTACAGGCAGGTAAAAGTTTTGTTGAACAATCTCAGAATAAATGGGCCAATAAAAGGCTATATAAAAAAAAAAGCTACTGTCTTAAATCAATCTATTGTGGAATAGCTCCATTTCAAGAGATGTATTGAATTTTAAGAAAAGCAAGAAAACCTTGAGGGAAGACATAGATCAACATTATTCTCTTCTCAGATACTAAATGTAAGGATGATTCCAGTTCATATTTTCTTTGAATTGATTGTGGACAGATGCTTTTTAAGGTCACTTTTAATTTTAATTTATTTCTCAGAACAAAACTTTTCAGAGACTTAGTTGCAAATCAGTGAAAATAATAGATATTTTTAGGGTTAATGCTATTAAAGCAGATAATGTGTGAAGGCACCAATTTGAATCCAGTTCTGCAATTTAGCTATCAGATATGGATCCACGTGTTGCAGTGTCTACTAGTGAGGGATTGAGTTGAGGTTACCTTACCCAACACTTATTAGCTATGAGATTTGGGCAGGATGTTTAACATCTCTGTGACTTGGTTTCACTTATATAAAATGTAAATAACAATAGCATGTAACCAATTTTTGGTGAGAATTAATATGATTTTTAAAGCACTCAGGGCAATGCTTGGCATGAAATAAGAGCATTCATTCACACATACAAAAACTATTGAGCACTTATTATGAATAAGAAATTCTTCTAAGTGCTGGAGATAATGGATTAAACAAAACCACTCTCCTGGGATAAACAAAAAAGCTCTACTATATAGCACAAGGAACTATACTCAGTATCCTATGATTAACCATAATGGAAAAAATATAAAAAGGAATATATATATGTTTAACTGAGTCACTTTGTTGTACACCAGAGATTGGCACAACGCTGTAAATCAACTATGCTTCAATTAAAAATTAAAGAAAAAATCACTCTCTTTAAATAACTCACTGTAAGAAGACAGACAAGTTACATTTTTTTACATCCAGGAGCAAATGATCATATTAGATAACAATTAGTGCTGTGATAATGAAGGAGGTAAGCGGGAATGAAACCTAACAAGAGTATGAGGCTTCCCAGATGATCCCGTGGTTAAGAATCTGCCTTGCAGTGCAGGGGACAGGGGTTCCATTTCTAGTCAGAGAACTAAGATCCCACGTGCAGCTGGGCAACTAAGCCGCAACTACTGAGCCCTTCAGCCACAACTAGAGAGTCTGTGTACCTCAGTGACAGACCCCACCTAAAGCAACAAAGACCCTGAGTGCTGCAACTAAAATCTGACCTAGCCAAATAATTAAAGAAAGAAAAGAAAAAAAAAAAAGGCAATGAGAGCGTGAGTATAGTCTTCAGTATATGAGCTTCCAGCTCAGTTGGTAAAGAATCTGCTGGCAGTGAAGGAGACCCCAGTTTGATTCCTGGGTAGGGAAGACCCCTGGAGAAGGGACAGGCTACCACTTCAGTAATCTTGGGCTTCCCTGGTGGCTCTGATAGTAAAGAATCCACCTGCAATGCAGGAGACCTGAATTCAATCCCTGGGTTGGAAAGCTCCCCTGGAGGAAGGTAGGACAACCCACTGCAGTATTCTTGCTTCCTGGAGAATCCCCATGGACAGAGGAACCTGGCTACAGTCCATGGGGTCACAAAGAGTCAGACACCACTGAGTGACTAAGCACACACCACACACATAGTGTTCAGGGGTCCCTTCTCTGCAGGTGACATGTCAGTACTGAAAAAAGTAAAGGGGAAGACCCACATGCAGTCGTCTGCGGAGAGGAGTCTATACGGAGGGAGCAACAGATGCAAAGGCCTTAGGATGCAAGTTTGCTTGGCCATGTTCTGGAGCAACAGAGGAGGCCAATGTAGCTGGAGTGCAGAGAGAAGGGAAAGAATGGGAGAAAATAAAGACCCAAGGAAAGCAGGATACTGTGTCATGAGATCCCTGGGCAGCAAAAGAGCCCCGTTTTCCTGCATGAAGGAGAGATCAGTCAACATGATTACAGGTATTTCTTCAGTCACATTCATCCATTTCTGTTACTATTTTATCCTGCTCTCTAGGTAAGGGACGTTTCTGTCTCTTTGTCTCCTCGTAGTCTTCCTCTTCCTCCTCCTCCTTCTCCTGTCCTCATCCTCTCCTCCCTGCCCTTCCCTCTCTTTCTGCTTCTTCTTCCATTGTTTCCTCTTCCTCACTTTCCTTTTCTTGTTGTTCTTCTCTTCTTTCTGATTCTACGACTTAGGGGTAATAGGGATATTTATCACACATTTTTGAAATAATTTGGCTTCCCTGGTGGCTCAGTGGTAAACAACCCTGAGGTTTGATCCAATGCAGGAGATGTGGGTTTGATCCCTGGTAGGGAAGATCCCCTGGAGGAAGAAATGGAAACCCACTCCAGTATCCTTACCTGGGAAATTCTATGGACAGAAGAGCCTGGTGAAATTCTAAGGTTAAGACCATTAAGAAACATACTCAGGACACAATAACCTTAAAGAAATCAGGAAGATAACAATGGGAATCACAGGTAACGAATGTTTAAAGTTTAAGAAAAAGGAAAGCTTAAGTCAGAACATCCCAAAATAGGGCCATTTTTCTCTAATCCAGAATGAGAAGAGCCAGTGTGGCTAATCAAAAAACTAGCAAAACTAATATTTGCAAGAACCAGTGTGTAGCATTTCTGCCGTGGTAGGCTCTGCCCTTCATCTCCCTGAAAATGATCAGCTTTTATTTATTTTTCTTTATCTTGAGTTTTTACTTTTCCATTTGCATTTCTCTATAATGAGTATGGGCTTCCCTGTTGGCTGAGAAAGTGATGAATCCACCTGCGAATCTGGAAACCTGGGTTTGATCTGAGTTAGGAAGATTCCATGAAGGAGGGCATGGCAACCCACTCCAGTATCCTCGCCTGGAGAATCCCCACAGACAGAGGAGCCTGGTGGGCTACAGACCATAGGGTCAAAAAGAGTCAGACGTGACTGAGCGACTAAGCAAACAATGAATATAAATGTTCATATTAATATTCTTGTTAACCATCCAATTCTTCTTTTCCAAGACTTGCTCACTTATGTTCTTTGCTCATTTTTCCACTTGGGTTTCTTGTATTTTTCTTTTATACACAAAAGAATTTCCTTTATTGAAATCTACATTTATCAATCAATGTACATACAAAGAAATGTTTTAAAAATACCACAATTACATATGAGAGCTGAAAGATAACTGGTAACTAAATATCATGTCTGTTTTGACATTGGAAACCTAATATCAGAGATTAAGTAGTTTGCATAAGACTGAAGGCTTCCCAGGTGGCACAGCGGTAAAAAATCTGCCTGCCAGTGCAGGAGACATGGGATTGATCCTTGGGCTGGGAAGATTCCCCTGGAAAAGGAAACTGCAACCCACTCCAGTATCCCTTCCTGAGTAATCCCATGGACAGTGCAGCCTGGTGGGCTACAAAGAGGCCAACTGTGGCAGGGTTGCAGAGTCAGACACCACTGTGACTGAGCATAGCACAGCAGAGTGCCACCTGCTGATAGTAATTAGAACTGGACTCCAGGTTCCTAGGGCTTCCATCGTAGCTCAGTTGGTAAAGAATCTGCCGGCAATACAGGAGACCCTGGTTCGATTCCTGGGTCAGGAAGATCTGCTGGAGAAGAGAATGACTATCTACTCCACTATAGTTGGACATGACTGAGTGACTTTCACTTTCAACACATGCAAACTCCCTTTAGGAGTTCCCTGGTGGCTCAGATGGTAAAGCGTCTGCCTCCAATGTGGAGACCCAGGTTTTCTCCCTGAGTCGGAAAGATTCTCTGGTGAGGGGAATGGCAACTCTTGCCTGGAAAATCTCATGGTAGGCTACATTCCATGGGGTCACAAAGAGTCGGACACGACTGAGCAACTAAAAAAAAACAGGTTCCTAACTCCAAGTTCAGTAATTGTTTCCAGTAATTCATCCTTCTCCCTCAAAAGGCAGTTATTCCAAATTTATTTGACTACACATATATGTGAGTGTATGAGACCTTCAGCTCAGTTCAGTAGCTCAGTCATGTCCAACTTATTGCAACCCCATGTATTGCAGCATGCCAAGCCTCCCTGTCCATCACCAACTCCGGGAGTTCACTCAAACTCACATCCATCAAGTCAGTGATGTCATCTAGCCAACTAATTCTCTGTTGTCCTCTTCTCTTCCTGCCCCCAATCCCTCCCAGCATCAGACTCTTTTCCAATGAGTCAACTCTTCGCATGAGGTGGCCAAAGTACTGGAGCTTCAGCTTTAGCATCATTCCCTCCAAAGAACACCCAGGGCTGATCTCCTTCAGAATGGAATAGTTGGATCTCCTTGCAGTCCAAGGGACTCTCAAGAGTCTTCTCCAACACCACAGTTCAAAACCATCAATTCTTCAATGCTCAGCTTTCTTCACACTCCAATTCTCACATCCATACATGACCACTGGAAAAACAATAGCCTTGACTAGATGGACCTTTGTTGGCAAAGTAATGTCTCTACTTTTGAATATGCTATCTAGGTTGGTCATAACTTTCCTTCCAAGGAGTAAGCATATTTTGATTTCATGGCTGCAGTCACCATCTACAGTGATTTGGGAGCCCCCCAAAATAAAGTCTGACACTGTTTCCACTGTTTCCCCATCTATTTCCCATGAAGTGATGGGACCAGATGCCATGATCTTCGTTTTCTGAATGATGAGCTTTAACCCAACTTTTTCACTCTCTTCTTTCACTTTCATCAAGAGACGTTTTAGTTCTTTTTCACTTTCTACCATTAGCCTTACAGTTAATAACATTAGTTTAAAAAAGAAAGTTTATTTAAAGTATAATTGTCCCTCTAAGTATCAATGAGCATTTGATTTTCCTGCTAATAAAACAAGATGACAAAAAAGAATTGTTCTGACTTTTTCCTTATCAAAGTCTTGGGAAATGGATAACTTTGTTAAAGAAAGAAAAGCATGTTCATCCAGGGTCAGAGTAGAAAAAAATATTACAGAGAATGCTGGTTCTTTTATCTTTGAAAAGTAGCTTATAAATCTTACTTTCAAAGGAGTAGTATATGTAATTAGATGGTATCTAATTAATAACAAAATGAATCAGTGGGCAAACTTCACAATGAAACTGGAATATACATTACTGAAATTCAAGATCCTTTATACTTAAAAGTCCAAACCATATAATTTTATCTTTATATATAGTTTATAAATTCTTGTGGGATTACCAAAAAAATGGAAACATAGTACAATAAACAAAATAATAGAAATATGCCCAGATGTCTATGAGTGCACAAGCAAGAGCAGAACCATCGTTATATAGAGGACAAGAGAGTCATTCTCATAGAAAAGGTGATATATGCACTGAGTTGTGAAAAACAGGTAGAAGTTTTCCTGGTAGATAAAAGAGGAAACGGCATTTCAGACAGAGAAAATAGTATATAACTAAGTGAAAAGATATTTTGTATGGTGGGAGTTTAATTTAAATGGGTAGAAAAACAGATATATACATTAGAATTGTATTGAAAAGAAAGCAGAGGAAAGAAGACACTGCTCAATGTCATGCTTCCATTGGGGGTCACTGCCTGTGCTATGCGTACTTATTCACTCAGTTGTGTCCAACTCTTTGAAACCCCATGGATTGTAGCCCACAAGGCTCCTCTGTTCATGGCACTCTCCAGGCGAGAATATTGGAATGGGCTGCCATGCCCTCCTCCAGAGGATCTTCCTGACCCAGGAATTGAACTGGGTCTCCTGCATTGCAAGCAGATTCTTTACCAGCTAAGCTACTAGGGAAGCACAGATCACTGCCTATAGGGGAACTAAAGGTTTTTAAGCTAAGGAGTGACAATTACAGATTTTTGTTTCATAGGAGGATATTTCCACAGGTAATCTGGAGGAGGAAATGGCAACCCACTCCCATATTCTTGCCTGGAAAATTCCTTAGACAGAGGCTCCTGGTGGGCTACAATCCCTAAGGCTGCAGAGTCAGATACAACTGAGTCACTGAGCACTCATGTACAAGTAATATTAAGGAAAAATTAGAAAGGGCAAAAAAAGTTACTATTGTGCTTATTCTTTTTTCCCCATTAAAAAGGTCCTAATCAACAAAGAAACCATTAGCCATAGATGGCCAAGATATAAATGCAAGAACAAAGTTTCATCAGACTCATATGAAATCTGAGAATATTGCCATACTATTGTTTTGTATTTATATAGTTCTCTCTCTCTTTTTTTTTCCCCTGGAAACAAATACATTTTAAATGTTTTGGTTCAAGCAAAATAATCACTTCAGTTCCAGTTCACTTTTTGAGCACCCAGTATGGGCCTCAGCACTACACTAGTTGTTAAATCATTGTATAAAATAATTACACTTAAGGTCATGACAGACCAGTGTCATTTAGAATGGTTGGTAGTAAGAGATTTCAAATGTCTGTGGGAATGTTTAAATTATATGAAGTCTATCTATATTTGCTTTTCTAGTTTATTGAGGTTTTGAGATTTTTAGTCTTTGCTTGTATCACCGCATATTTTTCTTGGCTAAGCATACTGAATAGCAATTACAGGGCACAGTGTTTTGAAACACTGAAGGAGAAATATGTATGATATATGCTGTATTTAAGAGATAAATATTGGAGAAATAAATATTTAAGAAATAAATATTGTTGGTGCTTGAGTGCATAGTCATTCAGTCATGTCTGACTCTTTGAGACCCCAGGGACAATAGCCCACCAGGCTCCTTTGTCCATGGGATTCTCCAGGCAAGAATACTGGAATGGGTTGCCATTCCCTTCTCCATGGGATCTTATTGACCTAGAGATCGAGCTGAGCCACCTGGGAAGTCCAAAACTATCTTTAAATAATTATTTTTAAATTAAACTACAATTTTCCTTGATTTTCCTTCTGAAATTTGGATATACTTTTTAAAAATTATGAGTGGGTCAGAGATGATAAATATTCTATGGCTATTTTCAACACAAATTTAACAGTGTTAGAGAAGAAACATACATATGCACAAAATGAAAGAGTCCCAGTGTCAGATACATTTTAAAATCCGAGGTGACCATTATAATAGGAAGTAATAGCACTATGCCAGTGCTGATTACATTTTTCACTTTCATAAAACAGAGTTAATGGAAAGTATATAAATTATTAACTATAAATGTTAGATGTATCTAATATGTTAGCAAATTTGAGAATTCAGCAATGAAAAATATTTCCATTGATTAATAATAGGAAACATTTGATTAATAATAGGAAACATTTAAGTCAGTACCCAACTGACTTAAAGAGGAAAATTGCACTGTCAAAACCACAGTCAGCCTTTGTTATGGAAAGCACAGTTTAATCGAAACTGAGGCATATTGGAACTGTGCCCTTGCTTTGCAGGTCTCAGTCACCAAAGATCTATGTGGAGAAATGATTCCAAAGAGTCATTGCATTTAACATGGCATTGTGCAAAATGAAGACTGCCCACATATACTACGGCAATCTTATGTGGAAACAATTTATTTTTACTAAAAGGAAATGGAAGATAGTCTAAGTCACTGGAATACTTTTGGAAAAGGTAATTCACAAACTAAGATCCCCTGATAAAATTTTGCTTTTAAGATAATGAGACAAGTTTACAAAATCAATAATGTTTACATTTTTAATACAGTTTATTTTTGTCTGTTGAAACTTAATATAGTATTTTAATATAAATATCAATAATTAAAACATGGAAAATCTTTTTTTCATGGAAAGCTTCATCATTCAAACAAATGGATCTTTCTGTAAGATAGTTCAGCCTGAGATGGTAACGGACCAGTGACAAATTGGCAGTGAGCAATGCCCTGGCTGGTACAGAGAGAGTTTTCAAATATGTGGAATTGGATAAATTATGCAGAATCTACCACAGTAATGTGAGCAATTTCAAAAATAATAAAAAGACCTAACAACTCATGTCTAATTAGTTAAAGAGGCGAGGGACCACTTGAACATTCCATGTGAATGGCCAGTGACAATCCTGCACACTCCATTGCCATTTACTGTAATGAAAGGCAGTAAAAATGTTGAAGATGCTTTTAAACAGAATGTCCTTATCTGTTAGCACATTGAAATTTCCAGAGATGTTTGTAAATGTGAGAGCTTTCCATTAATGATAAAAATGTTTATATCAGGGAGAATATTTTCATGTCATTCCATTTCCTTGTACTGAGAATAAAAATCGGTTCAATAGTTAGTGTCGGTTCTCCTGCGGCAGCCAGCTTTGTCTCTGTAATGTGTGACACGTGTAGCACCAACAGGCTTTGCCCAGGAAACTTCCTGGAAGGGATGTGGCTTATCCATCAGCCTGGACAAACTGCCTGAAAAACTGCCTGGAGATTCATCTTGACCAGATATTTTTCTCTTCTTAAAAAGTAATTTATCAGATTCATTTATTTAAAATATTTTGTGAAGATGACAAAGTACTTAGTTGAGGGAAAAAAAAAAAACAAAAACACTTTGTAATGAACCACAATGTACTTCACTTAACTACAACATAAATTGTTTTCTTTTTTCTTTAAAAGTACCAAGCCTGAAACAACGTAATCTTTAATTTCAAGTTTGGTGCAGTGAAGGATATACACATTGCTTATTTCTCTCTTTGCTGAAGACAGAGGCAAAGAATATCAATGGCAGGAACCAAGAGATGAAAAGCTGTTGACTTATGTGCCTTAGAAACACAGCATTGATCTGGCATTTACATCTTTATAGATAAGGGTAAACAGTGGGTATATTTGCAAGTCAGACCACTTGAAGGCATACATCTATAAAAATACATTACATGTATATTAAATGTGTTCTCAGTCATTCAGTCGTGTCCAACTCTGCGGCTCCATGAACTATAGCCCATCAGATTCCTCTGTCCATGGGATCTTGTAGTCAAGAATACCGGAGTGGGTTGCCATTTCCTACCCCAGGGGATCTTCTCAACCCAGGGTCAGAACCTACATCTCTTGCGTCTCCTGCACTGGCAAGCAGATTCTTTATCACTGAGCCACCAAGTTGTATACATGTTTATATACATATATATGGCTTCAAGAGGTGTCCACATAAATGATGATGACAGATAATTGTTAGAGAACTACTCTCACCCACTACCTGGAAATAGAATGGAAAGACTGTCCCCTCCCTCTCCCACCTCAATCCTCCTCCTAAACAGAGAACTTATCAATACGGTTGGTGAATTTTTAAAAGGGAAAAGGACTTGCTTCTTTCTCTTTTTCATATCTGCTGGCTGGAAGAGGCATATGGTCTCTCCTCAACCACGTAATTTTCCAGGACAGGCCCTGACTCTGAAAAGCAACTTCTGCAGCATCTGGTGGAAGGTTTGGTTTTTTAATGGACCTTGTATATAAGAGGGTAAGTTTTCTAAGAGGAGACTTCTGGAGGAGGATAAGGAAAGCATTGGGACCCTCATCTCCGTTACATCCTCCTGTTGTGATCACAATGTGCATCACTTTATTGGACTAAACCCATTAAAGGAATAAAGGGGTGCATTTTTAGGCCTCTAGGAACTAACATGTATTAATAGAATATGGTTATGGAGTAAACTTGGAGATGGCAATGGCAACCCACTCCGGTACTCTTGCCTGCAAAATCCCATAGAAGGAGGAGCCTGGTAGGCTGCAGTCCATGGGGTCGCTAAGAGTTAGACATGACTGAATGACTTCACTTTCACTATTCACTTTCATGCATTGGAGAAGGAAATGGCAACCCACTCCAGTGTTCTTGCCCGGAGAATCCCAGGGATGAGGGAGCCTAGTGGGCTGCCATCTATGGTTGCACTGAGTCGGACATGACTGTAGCAACTTAGCAGTAGCAGCATGGAGTAAACTTACAATTTCCATTTTGACTTAGTTTGATACCAAGCCTTTTCTTGTTATTAATCTGATACTGCCTCAGTCTTAGATAATCTTCAGTGCTCAATCTTCTTTCCATTCCAAGTAAATCCCTCTTTGCATAAGATGTATAACAAACATTTGAGTGACTGTTATTAATAGGTAAAAGATAGTTTCAGTTTACAAATACCATTGTATTTAAGCCTCAAATCAACTGTATAATATAGATACTGTTTTTATTTATATTTTAAAGAGTTAAATAGCTTAAAGAATTTCAATAGTTAGTAAAAGATCATACATTTGGAAAGTGATGGAGCTAAAACTCAAACCTAGTTTTGGCTAACTCGAAATCCCATGGTTTTTAAGTGTTCCATTGTAAGCAATCCTTATGAAAATCTAGTTAATTTACAAATATAACTATTTATTCAATAATATAAATTCTTAAACAGCTATTTAATAACTATCTGTAATGTGTGAGTCATTGGTACTGGAAATAGGATGCTAAACAAGGCAGAATTTTTGTTTGCTCAAGTTTACAATCGGAGGTGGGGGAGTGTATTTGTTGTTCAGTCACAGTTGTGTCCAACTCTTTGTGACCTCATGGACTGAGTGTATAGAAAGACAGATAAATAGATAAATGGATAGATAAATAGTGATGAGTGCTATAAAGGATTAAAATGAAAAGAAGATAGTAGAGTCAGAGGTGGTGGAAGTGCAAACGGTGATGCAGCAAGACTAGTTCAGGCTGGTTGATAAGGGATGTATGCACCTCTGAGTCAGTGATATTTTAGCTGAGCTTTGAATGGTTAAAAAGTCAGCAAAGTGAATATCTCCAGTTATGAGAAACAGTAAAAGGAAAGAATATAAATACGGGATGTACACTTTTTGTATCTGAAAACTGGCTCTAGCGTATTCTAGCTCTGATTGTAGGCAAGTCATTTAATGTCTTGTTCATGAATTTCCTCTTCTATAAAATGGAAATAATAATACCTATTTCATAGAGTTAAGATTATTAAATGACTTAATTTATAAAAAATATTTTGATTGGTACCTGAATATGGAAAGCACTATCTTAGTGTTAGGTATCACCAACACCATCATTATCATGATAATCATCTTGTTCATTTGAGGCAGAATAAATGGCTCTTCAAGGCATTAAGCTGGAGCAAGCTTATTGAGGTCATTGCTATTATTATCATCCTAATGTACACAGGACTGAGCAAGAATTCTGACTGTAGTGCCTCCGTTCGATCATTTTCCAGCCTAGTTTCCAAAGTATATTGAATGTTAAGGAATTTACTAGTTCAAGTTCAGTAGTTATTTTCAGTTTCTTGCTTTAAGAATTATAAATAATTTGAGTTAAACTCTTTAGGAATCCCACATATATAAACAATTCACCATCTGTACCTTATTTTCATAGTATTCAAGAGTACTAAATAGAAATCACACTAGATTAAAGTGATACTGAGGCTCAAACATATTAAAATAATGCTGCAAAGAAGATATTTTATTAAACTATCATAAATGTATGGTTATATAAGTGAATCACTTTATGTTGAAAGTTGTTCAAGTATATGGATAAATTATCACCATTTTTATAATGTGTTATGAAGTGATTCAGTAAAAAATATTTATACACATATACACTATGTGGAGGGGCCTCTCCAATGACTCAGAATCCACCTGCAATTCAGGAAACACAGGAGACCTGGATTCAATCCCTGGGTCAGGAAGATCCCTTGGAAAAGAGAATGGCTACCCACTCCAGTATTCTTACCTGGAGAATCCCATGGACAGAAGAGCCTGGTGGGCTATAGTCAGTGGGGTTACAAAGAGCTGGACATGACTGAATGACTAAGCACACACCTCAGTTTAAGTATTCAAAGGAATGTATGATTTTTGTTTTCAGTCTTCAAGAGCAAAAACCACTTTGGGCTTTCAACTTGAAACCCATAGATAATTATCTAAATGTCACAATTTTAATAATTACATAGAATTTTAAATTCTCATTAAAGATGAAGCTTTCAGAAACTTTAGAGCAAATGGCTAAGAAGGGCAGCAGCCTTTATATTTTTCCCTGTTCCTTCTTTATAGGGGTGTTTATTCGTTTGGACTTGATCTGTACCTGTTCTTTTCTGTTTATAAGTCCCAGTTTCTGATTCTCATGAAATTGAAGTGCTTCATCTTCCAAGCACATCATCCCAAGTCTTGAATAGCTTGTATCCTAATACTCTAATTCTCAAAGGCTTATTATCTACTACATTGACATCAGAGCGTCCTTACTAAAGAAACATCAAGGATCATCAGCATTGACAGACTCAAATTATGGAACGAAGTGTCCATGAGACTTGAGTATTTTTCACAGTCTGTTGCATCTGTGTTACTCCTTTCAAGCCATATCTAGGACAGTCCTAACCGAGAAGTCAATACCACTAACATGCATTCTCCACCAGGGTCTGTGACCTGGGTCACTGTCTCTTAAAAAGTTGTACTGATACAGTCTCACGCTGCCTTAATAGCAGCTTGTAATTGTCCTCTTTGTTCCTAGAAATATCTGGTGAGGTGTGAAGCCTGGAATAACATTGAATTTCAAAAATATGACTTTGACTAGAATAGTAACATTTCCCATGGAATAGCAATACTGATCCTCTCTAGCGTATGTCTTTTGTCTTTGTGTTAGAATGAAGGCAGTTTAGAGATCAACTTGTATTCAGTGTACTCTATCAAACCATAATGTCTAAATAAACCTAAGGCACTACGAATGGCACAAAACGTGAAAGCGAAGCATGTGGTTAAAGATCCAAAGCAATAAAATAGGGTTAAAATCATATCTGCCTGAAAACTTTTTTTAAGATAATGGACCCCACAAACAGCAGAATTAATATTATGTGACACTCACCAAGAGAGGGGACTTATCAGCATAAGGTCCATGGAAAATATAATTTAAATGTTTAGGTTCAGTTAATTTCTCGGTGATTATTTAAATGCAGGAGGATGTGGACATCTTAAGTTCATTTCTTAATTAAAGAAAGAATAATAACCAAGTCAGATAGTGCATATTTTTAGTTAACACAAAACTCTAAATTCTCACTGTGGAAAATAATATTTAAAACACGCATAGTCTATTAAGATTAAAAAATTGATAGTGTATTTAAAACACTATCAATACAAAATACAACTACTATAAACATATTCAAGTACTTTTATTCTCAGCAGCAAAAGTTAAAAATTAATCTTTAAAAATAACACCGCCATGTACATCTTCTAGTCAAATGTATTTACTATCAAATTTGAACCATTTCATATACAAAAACATGTTTGTCTCTAAGACTCCATTATAAAATGTTTACTGTATAAAGTCTATTTGTAGCTAGGAAAACAGAGGTAATGATTACTTTTTATAATGACACTTTTTCTCCAGAAAACTGTCTTTGGTGAGTCAGGTGAACTGCAAAAAAAAGCCAGATCATGACAGTGCATTGAATGTGCCCTACTTAAAATCCAGCTAACTACTCAAAGAAAGCAAGAGCACGGGAGGACCACAAGCCTTTCCCTTGTGTGCCCTTAGAAGGCAGTATCCAGAGCAACTTCACAACATCACAAGGAATCATCAAGGTTTGCCCAGCGATGTTGTGCTCATCATTGTTTATAAATTGAGAAGGTGAATTTTAGCACAAAGTATTCTACAAAACACCAGTCATTCTTACCTGTTTTTCTTTCCTTTTCAGACAAGGTAGTGTCCCGTTGAATAACAACCTCTATTTTCCTGGAATTTAATTTTCATAGTTAACTCTATTAACTACTTGATTAACCCCTAACTACTTAGGGGTTGTTAATTAAAATAATCCTTTGTCGATTCTACTGCTGGGGTTTCATTTTCTACAACCTGAGACTCAAACTCAAAAAGGGAGTCCGGATTAAATTCCAAATACTGGGTGTCTTACAGCCTTTATCACTGGCATGGATGTTATAGTGTGTTCTACATCAGATCAGTAGCAACGTCAGGGCTAAATTCAGAATCAATAATTCCATGTGGTGGCTCAAAAAAAAAAAAAGTAAGTAAATAAAAGGAAGGGAAATTAGTGCCTCTTCATATGCTCAGACCTATCACATATGAAATCACATTTACTTTTCATAGTATCTTGGATTTTTATTATCATGCTTTCCATTTTTATAATGAAACTTCTCCAAGGTCAAACAGTTGGTAAATGGTAATTTCCAATCTGATCCCAAAACGTACCTTACTTCAAAGTCCTAATCTTTTCACCCCAGAGCAACACCATCTCCTCCATCTTCCTTCTCTTCCTATCTTAATCTCCATGTCTTTTCTCTCCTTCTTCTCTTCTTCTCCACCATTTTCCCTCTCCCCATCATCTTTTTTCCTTCCCACCTCTGATATCCATTGTATCTCATCCCTTCCTACACAAAATCCTTCCAATTACCTTTCCTCTACCTCCAGAATTCCCCAGAAAAAGATTTTGGAATGAGGCAGTAAAGCATCGAAAACAGACTGGAACAATGAGAAGAATCTTAAAGGGCAGTTTCAAATTATTTCAAGCTCCAGGGATAAAAAATTGAATAAAACAAATATATGATAGTTACCTGAAACATCGCTTTACCTTATGGATTCCAAAAAATTAAACTTATTTATTTACATACATGAAAGACCTTTAAAATGATAGGAACTGAAGATGTTAATTTGTATGTTATCTTCCCTAAAGTAACAAAAGCTTTTGCTGATTTGAAAAAATAAAAAAGCACAACATGAGAGCTGCAAGTTAAGTTTTACTGGGGGCCAAATGAGACTATACCCTGGAGAAAGCACCTCAGATATCACTGAGTAACTGCTGCAAAGAGATAGAGGGAAAGGTCAGAATATAGGGGATTTTGGTGAAGTGGGAGTACATGCAGTCAAGCACATATTACATATTTTTTTGCAGGTGGCTTTTGCTAGTCATGAAGAGCAATTGTCACCATGAAGGATTTTAGTGGTTTCTGGATAGGGGGAGATACAAGAATCAGGCTCATAAAATGGCTCCCAAAAATATCTATCTGAAGACATATTCTGCCAGTTTTTCCCAGAGCACAGAGCACAGAGCACCTCATTTCTGCTCTCTACCCTGAGCTCCTTTCAGCGGGTGTTGAAAGTCAACAGTTGGAGCAGCTCATGATTTAATCCTTGTAGAGGTAGATGGAAAGTGCTAATTTGTAGCTGACACTTGGACTGTCAGGTTTTCATCCTGATACTTATACAAACATCCGAAATTTTATTTGTAGCAGCACTCTGAATAATAACCCAATACTTCATAAACTTATACATTGTGATGTCTTTTCTTCTGTATTGATATTTCCTTTTACATGTTATTCTGGTAGCTACCTGTTCTAGATAAAATGCCATTCATCTCTTATGGTCCCATTTTCTCCTATCATCCATCAGTAACTAACCATTTGTTCCTTTATGCTTTTGAGAATTTGTGATGACTGTCTTCCATATGTTCCTCCAGACCCACTCTCCTTCCTTCTCCATGGTGCCTGTGCACTGGAGTTACCTGGATGGACTCTCTCCTCTGAATGCCACTTGGGATCAGCCATCATTGAATGATGGCAGGAGAACAGAGGGAAGAGGAAGGTGTGGTTGGAATATTTATTCCCTTGCCTTCTTTGCTGGAGTTTATCTGTTTCCCTTATAATGAGAGAAAATATTCTTTAAAATTAAATTTAAAACTCCTCTGAGTTCCAGCAACCAATTCCACCCTCTATCTCATCTCTTCAAATCAAAGATGGTAACAGTTCTATCTTGCCCTTTCTCTACATCCCACTCACAAAGGATGTAAATCATCTTTTGTTAAACTATTTTAAATGATCCAGTTTCCATTCCCTTCTGCTTTTTTCTGGAATCCTGAGGGTCATTTATTTGTATGTGCATAATCATGCTTGAAATACTTTGTGAGTGCCTGCTAAGTCACTTCAGTCATGTCCACTTCCTTGTGACCCAATGGATTGCAGCCTGCCAGGCTACCCTGTCCATGGGATTCTCCAGGCAAGAGTACTAGAGTGGGTTGCCATGCCCTTCTCCAGGGTGTCTTCCCTACTGGAGTGGATTTCCATGCCTTTCTCCAGGGAGCCTTCCCTACCCCAGGATCGAATTCACGTCTGGTAGGCCTCTTGCATTGTCAGGCTGTTCTTTACCACTAACACCACTTGGAAAGCCCTTAAAACACTATGACATATTTTAAATAGTTACTGAAACATTTCTTTCTTCTACAAAAACATGTTCTTTGAAAAGAAAATCTTAATATATATTTATGTCTTCTAACACGTGCAAGTGTTCTCCATATATTAAGCACCCAATAAATGCTTTTCAATAGGGAAAATGTGCTCTGAGATATTTATTCTTTCACACAAAGAATAAGAACAAAAGTTCAAACCTGCACTTTGGAAGCTAACCATCAGCTTACAGGCTTTACATATGCAATTTATTTTCTTTCTTAAATCACCTTTAGATATTGATGGAATTATGTCTGCTATTGATGAATGCAGAGAACATTTAATGAAAGGTCATGGCCATGATTAGAGAATCACTGCTCTAAAGGGCACTGAATGAAATTTCATGTGATAGTCTATGGAAGATTAATTTAAATTATGTTCTCTAATGCCAAAATATTTTTATTTTCCTGTTGATATCCTATGAGCTTTACTGAACTGCATGTTGTTATGAAAGACACAATCAGAAAAGTTCTGTGATGGAGAAAATAATATCAGAAGTGGAAACAGCCAACTTCAATTTATAAGATACTTACAACAATTCAGCATATGGCATTTATAAAAATAAACTACAGAAAAATGAAGATACAAATTACTTATTGCTATGGAACCATAATGGTTTATCTTTTGGATGTTATTCTAAAATAAGCTTTTTGAATTTTTACCCAAACACACACACACACACACACACACACACACCAACTTCAAATGGTTGTTAAATGTTTATTAGGCAGTATACTCTGTTAATCCTTAACAAATATATAATCTATTTGGAAAAATAAAAGACTTGTAATATTTTTATGGCAATCCAAAGAAGAAATAAACATATGATGTATTTTTTAAAATCACAGAATAGGTATGACTGCTGGCTAAGTGAATGGTAGAGGTATTAATCATTGTGGGACCTGATATAACAGGAGATGTCACAAAGGAGATGGGGTTTAAAATGGAGATTGAAGATAAAGAAAACTGAAAGAATATCTTCCAAAGTAAGAAATTCAAAAAGACAAAAAATAGAGGTGAAAGTGTAGGATGTTTAGAGAATAGCAATAATATACGACTGGAAAAAGTGAAAGTGAAAAGTCACTCAGTTTTGTCTGACTCTTTGCCACCCAACGGACTGTACAGTCCACGGAATTCTCCAGGCCAGAATACTGGAGTGGGTAGCCTTTTTCTCCTCTAGGGGTTCCCAAACCAGAAATTGAACCCACAACTCCCACTTTGAACTCAGGTCTCCAGCTTTGCAGGTGGATTCTTTACCAGCTGAGGCACAAGGGAAGCCTAAGAATACTGGAGTGGGTAGCCTCTCCCTTCTCCACGGGGTCTTCCCGATCCAGGAATCAAACCAGGGTTTCCTGCATTGCAGGCGGATTCTTTACCAACTCAATATCAGGGAAGCCCCATATATGATTGGAGTTGAGTGTAATGATCAAAATTTGGTCAATATTATAGCTCAATTTGGGTTTCATTTTAAAGGGGAAAAATAAGAATATTCAAGAGTTGAAAGCTATCTTTCAGGAAGACAATTCTTTTTGTGGGGAATTAGACATTCATCCACCTATGGACTGAAAAAAATGTACAATCTAAAATTTGGTGGATTTTCTGTGCACTTAAGCCCAGAAATGTGTGTGTACTTAGTCACTTAGTTGTGTCTGACTCTTTGTGACCCTTTGCACAATTGCCCACCAGGATCCTCAAGACAACTTCTCAAATAGCTCTAAGGGACTGCTCCAAAAAGGTAAGGGAGGACAGGATATATAGAGGTTTTCACAACAAAGACCAGGTAATGGAAACATCAAAAGATTACTGTTAATTAAGAAAACAACATATGTCAAGTGAATGAATTTAGCTCTTTTCTTTTTCATTTTTTTAAAATTTTGGTTGTGCTGGATCTTTGTTGGGTCAAGGACTTTCTCTAGTTCCTGTGCACAGGCTTAATTGTGCTGAAGCATGTGGGTTCTTACTTTCTGACCAGCAATGGAACCTACTTGCACTGCAGAGGAAGGCAGATACTTAATTACTGAACCGCCACGGAAGTCCCTAGGTCTTTTCTGTGTGTAAGAAGATGCAAGAGTTGGTCTCATTGAAATCATTCCTTTGATATGCACATTAACTATCTAGGGCCAGTATCCTGTTCTCCCCCTTCCTGAGTCCCCTCAGGGTGCACTGCTAGGGGTGGTACGCCATTGGTGGTAGTGATGATGGTATAATGGCATCCTTTGTTTTCTGATATGGCGGGCAACATTTTGTCATTCACACAACTACAAAGCTTATGATTTGGGCGAGTTCCTTTACCTTATTTTGCCTCAATTTCTTTAATGGTAGAGTGAGATATGAATGTGCTTGTGCGTGCATGCCCACTAGTGTCCAATTCTTTGTGACTCCATACACTGTACCCCACCAGTCTCCTCTGTCCATGGGATTCTCCAGGCAAGAATACTGGAGTGAGTTACTGTGCCCTCCTCCAGGGGATCTTCCCCGCCTAGGGATCAAATCTGCATCCTTTATGTCTCCTGCATTGGCAGATGGGTTCTTTACCAGTAGCCCCATCTGGGATGTTCACATAAATATTACTTACTATATAAGGCCATTATATGGAACAGATATGAGTCCTCAATTGTTCGAACATTTTTTATTATAACTGCTGTCTCTCAATAGTTTGAACACTTTTTATTATAACTGCTATTGTTTTTGGTGATGGTGGCAGTGAAGTTTTCTTTTTTTTAATGCAGAGGAAAAAGAGTAATTAGAAGAATATTTATTCAGTAATCTAAGAATGAAGCAGTAGATTATGATGTAAAGTAATAGTAATGACTGTAAGATAATAAAGCTATTTTGTTTTAATCTACTAAATTAGTGATAATTTACTATGACAACAATAGGAAAATAATATAAATGTTGGTATCCAGAAATAGAATGCTTCTGTAAAAAGTACCTACAAATGAGAAGAGCCTTTACAATTAAGCAATAGGAAGAAGCTGAAAGAATTCTGAGGACCACTGTTTTAAAAGTCTAGATTGCTTTGAACAGACTGTTAGTAGAAATATGAAAGTAAACAAGTGCTGATGAGGGCAACAAGGAAAAGTGTATGTTTTGTTACGGAATACTTAAATTATCATCAGCAGACCCATATCTGATTTGGGTGCTTTAAGTGATGAGATTTGGAACTTTTCATCTTATAATTTAGATAAGACGTTGAACTTTGAGTTGATGCTGTAATGAGTTGTAACTTTTAGGGATGTTGCGATAGAGTGAATGCATTTTGCATGTGGGAAAGATGTAAATCTTTGGGGTCAGATGGTGGGCTCTGGTAGGCAGAATAAAAAGTGATGTCCATGTGTAATAGATGACTTACCTTACATGCCAAAAAAAACTTAGCAGGTGTGACTAAATCATGTATCCTGAAATGGGGAGATTATTCTGGATAAATTGAATGGCCCTACAGGGTTCCAGATATTCAAGCTGGATTTGGAAATGGCAGAGGAACCAAGATCAAATTACCAGCATACACTGGATGATGGAAAAAGCAAGAGAGTTCCAGAAAAACACCTACTTCTGCTTTATTGTTTAGGCCAGGTCTTTGACCATGTGTATCACCACAATCTGTGGAAAATTCTGAAAGAGATGGGAATACCAGACCATCTGACCTGCCTCCTGAGAAATCCTTATGCAGGTCAAGAAGCAACAGTTAGAACTGGACATGGAACAACAGACTGGTTCCAAATAGGAAAAGGAGGACGTCAAGGCTGTATATTGTCACCCTGTTTATTTAACTTATATGCAGAGTACAACATGCAAAATGCCAGGCTGGATGAAGAATAAGCTGGAATCAAGATTGCTGGGAGAAATACCAATAACCTCAGATATGCAGATGACACCACCTTTATGGCAGAAAGTGAAGAGGAGCCAAAGAGCCTCTTGATGAAAGTGAAAGAGAAGAGTGAAAAGGTTGGCTTAAAACTCAACATTCAGAAAACAAAGATCATGGCATCTGGTCCCATCACTTCATGGCAAATAGATGGAGAAACAATGGAAACAGTGAGACTTTATTTTCTTGGGCTCCAAAATTAGATGGTGGCTGCAGCCATGGAATTGGAAGACACTTGCTCCTTGGAGGAGGGGCTATGACCAACTTGGACAGCATATTGAAAAGCAGAGACTGCTTTGCCAACAAGGGTCCGTCTGGTCAAAGCTGTAGTTTTTCAGTAGTCATGTATAGATGTGGGAGTTGGACTGTAGAGAAGGTTGAGCACTGAAGAATTGATGCTTTAGAACTGTGATGTTGATGAGGACTCTTGAGATTCCCTTGGAGTGCAGGGAGATCCAACCAGTTGATCCTAAAGGAAATCAGTCCTGAATATTCATTGGAAGGACTGATGCTAAAGCCGAAACTCCAATACATTGGCCACCTGATGCGAAGAGCTGACTCATTGGAAAAGACCCAATGCTGGGAAAGATTGAAAGTGGGAGGAGAAGGGGATGACAGAGGATGAGATGGTTGGATAGCATCACCGACTCAATGGACTTGAGTTTGAGTAAGCTCCAGAAGCTGGTGATGAACTGAGGAGCCTGGCATGCTGCAGTCCATGGGCATAGAGTCAGACATGACTGAGTGACTGAACTGAACTGCACTGAACAGGGTTCTTTAGGGCTTCACAGGTGGCACTAGTGATAAAGAACCAGCCTGCCAATGCAAGAGATATAAGAGATGCAGGTTTGATCCCTGGGTTGGAAGATCCCCTGGAGGAGGGCATGGCAACTCACTCTAGTATTCTTGCCTGGGAAATGCTGTGTACAGAGGAGCCTGGCAGGCTACAATCCATGTGGTCACAAAGAGTTGGATATGATGGAAGCAATTTAGCACACAAGCACAGAGTTCCTTATGAAAGGGTAAAAGGAGGCAGGAGGGTCAAGACCAGGAGAGATATTTAAATATCCTATTTACTGGCTTTAAGAGAGAAGAATGAGCCATGGGCCAAAAAATCTAAACAACCTCTTTGTTACTTAGTCGTTAAGTTGTGTCTGACTATTTTGTCCAGGCTCCTCTGTCCTTGGAATTCTCCAGGCAAGAATACTGGAGTGGGTTGCCACTTCCTTCTCCAGGGAATCTTCCTGACACAGGGATCAAATCTGACTCTCCCACACTGGCAGGTGGGTTCTTTATCCCTAAACCATCAGGGAAGCCCAAACAGTCTCTAGAAAGGGGAAGATTAAAGAAAACTGACTCTTACCTGGAACCTCCAGAAGGAATGTTGCTCTCATGACACCTCTTATCAGCCCAGGAAGACTCAGGCAGAATTCTGATGTCCACAACAGTAAGATAAATTTGTGTTGTTTAAAACCTAAACATATGGTAGGAATTGAAAGGAAGAAAATATTATAAATAATCAGTACAACTTAATATTGAGTCCGGAAATGAAGACATTGACAAATTTCAGGCCAGAGTGGGAGAGCCATGCCTCCTATCACAGATATTTGTTAATTAAAATATTTTATTGTTTGAAAAAGCCCTTCATAATTCTCATTGCATACTGAAATACTCCTTTCTATTTTGTGTCAGTTATAACTGCTTTGATTAATTTTGGGTTTATCATGCTTATGCTAATATTTCATCTTTATAAAATATCACTGAACCTGCAGTTCTTTTTATTGTGATATAAGGATTCACTTTCTCTGTAGAAAATGAGGCTCATAACAGCAGGCACATTGCCCTCTAACTCTATAAGACAAAACCAAATAAAATAAAACTTGAAGGGAAGAAAAATTAAAATTTTTATTCACTTTCCAAATACAGTATGCCTTTCATCACAGATGAACAGAGCTTTAGAAATGACAGAAAGAGTGTCTCTCCACCTCTGACCCCTAGTTCTCTAGGACATATTCTAATCAGCCTTATAAGAGGAGCTTGTTTATCCATTTCAGGGATCATCTTGCCTACATTGTCCAAATGTTCCATGGTTGGGAGGTCTCTTGGTCCTAAGTCCTGTACTCGGGTTAAGGCAGGAGTTAAGGCCCAATCCCTTGCTGTAGCTCCAAGACTTCACAGGCCACACAGCAAAGAACACAAAACCCCAAGACTAGTGGTTAAGCCACAGCCAAGAACACCCAAAGAAACTCACACACTTATATTGAGAAAAGAGCAAGAAAAAAGAGATGAAAAAGATAAAAATGGAGTCAAAAATGAAGAGAGTAATCAAGCCATTAAACAAATCTATATGTGAAAATCAATGCTAAAAACTAGACTAGGACAATGAAGAAGGAAATGGCAACCCACTCCAGTGTTCTTACCTGGAGAATCCCAGCGACGGAGGAGCCTGGTGGGCTGCCGTCTATGGGGTCACACAGGGTCGGACATGACTGAAGTGACTTAGCAGCAGCAGCACATTGTCCAAAATAAGTGATTTTTATAAATATCTTTAACTTGGTGTAGCACACTGCCTCAATCAATAGTCCTCCACTTTATTACTGATGCAAGTTATACAATGATTAAGGGGAGGAAAAAAATCCAGATAAACTGGAAAGTAGGAACCTATACATACTTCAGTGTTTGTGCTCCCTCTAGGATGTATAATTCCTTCCTACCACCTGGCCATCCCATGGAACTCCCTACCATATGCAGTTCTTCAAGGATACAGCTACTCAATAATTCCAAGTGTATTCTGCATTATTGTTTCCTACTTAGGAGTCATGATGCAATTTTGACCTGTACCTAAGCTTATCTTCTTTCCAGGGAAAGTAATAGAACAAAGTCTTCAAAATTTCACCTATGCAAACATACATACACAAACTTCAAATAGCTATTTAGTGTACAATAGGCAGGATAATGTTAACACTTAAGAAGTTTACAATCCAGTTGCTCTTTGTTGCTTCTGGGTAATAGCGGCTTGCATACATGCATGCTACATCACTACAGAAGTGTCCAACTCTTTGCGACCCACAGACTGTAGCCCACCAGGCTCCTCTTTCCATGGGATTCTCCAGGCAAGAATGCTGGAGTGTGTTGCCAGGCCCTCCTCAATAATGGCTTAATTAAGTAATAATCTTGTTTACTTTCCCACTCAATATAAAAAAATACCTTTTGTGATTCATTGTATTTGAAGACAAACACATAATAACCAATTGTGAATATACTTGGTGCAGTTTAAAAGATTTAATTGTAAATATAAGTGGTTTTAGTTTATAGAGCCAATTTTGAAAGGCAGTATGGAGTTTGGAGAAAAAAAATACCATGCCTGCAATATTTATACCAGACTTGATGTGAATCTTAGCTTTGTCCTACTAGTGTTAACTTGAAGAAGTCAGTTAAACTCTCTGGGTCTCAATCTTCTTGTATGTAAAATTTAAATAATAATACCCACATTGCAGGATTATTTGAAGACCATCAACATCCCTTTATACATATAATAGCACATAATATGTATCCAGCAAATGATGTTTGTTGTGTAGATAAAATTCTCTCCCATACTTAGTCAATTGAACAATGATTACAGAACTTTTATACATTTGATTTAAAATTTCACAGGTATACTGGACATGAAGAAGTGCTAAATCCAATTTTGATGGTTCCTAGATGGCGTTACTAGTCCAAAGTCCATAATCACTCATGAAAATTTTCACATTAGTAAGGTCATTAGGAGAAGGCAATGGCTACCCACTCTAGTACTCTTGCCTGGAAAATCCCATGGACAGAGAAGCCTGGTAGGCTGCAGTCCATGGGGTCGCTGAGAGTCAGACACGGCTGAGCAACTTCACTTTCACTTTTCACTTTCATGCATTGGAGAAGGAAATGGCAACCCACTCCAGTGTTCTTGCCTGGAGAATCTCAGGGATGGGGGGACCTGGTGGGCTGCCGTCTATGGGGTCGCACATAGTCGGACACGACTGAAGCGACTTAGCAGCAGCAGCAAGGTCATTGGGTCATTCCTTTCCTTATCTTGGATTGTTGTAGGAAACATTTTCCTTTTCTAATAAAATATTCACCATTATTCACCTAAAACAATTTCTGGTCAGTATCTTGACTTGTGAATTGAATTACAATAAAAGAAATTGTCAACATGTCAAATTCTAGATAAAGTTGAAAATCTGTGGGGCCCAAATGACATGTAGTTATGTGTGTCTTCATGTTTTACAATAGTCTCCCCACTTTATGGAATCAGTCCCTTATTTAAAGTGACAATTTATAAATAACAGGAATTTTCAAGAACAACCTGACCCAAAGTAATTTTTGTCTCATTTTCTTTTGTAATAAATGGCTACTGCATGGGATCATAGTTTTATTTTCATGTAATTTTCTTTATAGCCATAAATGTAAAAATTAAAGAAACTACTGATACTCTTTTAAATTCTTATTTCTGCCTACCACTGTTCAGCAGAGGTTCAAAATGAAAACCTAGCTATCTTAATCCTTGCTTTTGGCAGAACTGATTTCAGCATCAAGCAATCTTTATGCTGGAAAGCATTTATTACATTTACTTCTACTATTTCTAAGGTCCCACAGTGTACAATATCTGAATATTGTGGAGCACACATTTAAATTCCCAAAGGACTTTTCATTAGTGTCTGAACAATGCTGAATGTATTTATTTCTTGGTTCTACTCTTAATGGAAAAAATTCATATCAAGAACATATACAGTTCATAAACTGCACTGATTTCCTAGATATTTTCCCCTGTATTTTTATATGGGCAATGTGTTTCCGTCTATCTTATATTCTGCTGCTTAGTCATTTGAGTTGTGTCTGACTCTGTGTGACCTCACTGACTGTAGCCCTCCAGGCTCCTCTGTCCACGGGATTCTCCAGGCAAGAATACTGGAGTGGGTTGCCATTTCCTTCTGCTCTTATATTCAAGGCATTTCATTTTTTAGTTCCTTATACTCCAGGAAAGGCAGCTAAATATTTTGGGAAGAAATTATCTGATGCATGTGTATGTGGGTGTTCATTTGTCAGTATGAGAATGAATAATCAAAACAAGCAATTTAAATTCATGTGTTCAGCTATCTTGAAGATCCAAATGCCCTATAACTGATTACCTGTAAATGTTTCTTAAGCAAAGGTGAAAATACAGAAAAACTAAGGTTAAAGATTCTCTTTCAGAATATACTTTCAGTTACATCAGTCAATTCAGTCGCTGAGTTGTGTCCTACTCTTTGCGACCCCATGAATCACAGCACAGGCCTCCCTGTCCATCACCAACTCCCGGAGTTCACTCAGTCTCATGCCCATCAAGTCAGTGATGCCATCCAGCCATCTCAACCTCTGTCATCCCCTTCTCCTCTTGCCCCCAATCCCTCCCAGCATCAGAGTCCTTTCCAATGAGTCAACTCTTTGTATGAGGTGGCCAAAGTACTGGCGCTTCAGATTTAGCATCATTCTTTCCAAAGAAATCCCAGGGCTGATCTCCTTCAGAATGGACTGGTTGGGTCTCCTTGCAGTCCAAGGGACTCTCAAGAGTCTTCTCCAACACCACAATTCAAACGCATCAATTCTTCGGCGCTCAGCCTTCTTCACAGTCCAACTCTCACATCCATACATGACCACAGGAAAAGCCATAGCCTTGACTTGACGGACCTTAGTTGGCAAAGTAATGTCTGTGCTTTTGAATATGCTATCTAGGTTGGCTAACTTTTCTTCCAAGGAGTAAGCGTCTTTTAATTTCATGGCTGCAGTCACCATCTGCAGTGATTTTGGAGCCCCAAAAAATAAAGTCTGACACTGTTGCCACTATTTCCCCATCTATTTCCCATGAAGTGATGGGAAGATGCCATGATCTTTGTTTTCTGAATGTTGAGCTTTAAGCCAACTTTTTCACTCTCCTCTTTCACTTTCATCAAGAGGCTTTTTAGCTCCTCTTCACTTTCTGCCATAAGGGTGGTGTCATCTGCATATCTGAGGTTATTGATATTTCTCCCGGCAATCTTGATTCCAGCTTGTGTTTCTTCCAGTCCAGCGTTTCTCATGATGTACTCTGCATAGAAGTTAAATAAGCAGGGTGACAATATACAGCCTTGACGTACTCCTTTTCCTATTTGGAACCAGTCTGTTGTTCCATGTCCAGCTCTAACTGTTGCTTCCTGACCTGCATACAGATTTCTCAAGAAGCAGGTCAGGTGGTCTGGTATTCCCATCTCTTTCAGAATTTTCCACAGTTTATTGTGATCCACACAGTCAAAGGCTTTGGCATAGTCAATAAAGCAGAAATAGATGTGTTTCTGGAACTCTCTTGCTTTTTCCATGATCCAGCGGATGTTGGCAATTTGATCTCTGGTTCCTCTGCCTTTTCTAAAACCAGCTTGAACATCAGGGAGTTCACGGTTCACGTATTGCTGAAGCCTGGCTTGGAGAATTTTGAGCATTACTTTACTAGCATGTGAGATGAGTGCAATTGTGCGGTAGTTTGAGCATTCTTTGGCATTGCCTTTCTTTGGGATTGGAATGAAAACTGACCTTTTCCAGTCCTGTGGCCACTGCTGAGTTTTCCAAATTTGCTGGCATATTGAGTGCAGCACTTTCACAGCATCATCTTTCAGGATTTGAAACAGCTCAACTGGAATTCCATCACCTCCACTAGCTTTGTTCGTAGTGATGCTTTCTAAGGCCCACTTGACTTCACATTCCAAGATGTCTGGCTCTAGATTAGTGATCACATCATCATGATTATCTGGGTCATGAAGATCTTTTTTGTACAGTTCTTCTGTGTATTCTTGCCACCTCTTCTTAATATCTTCTGCTTCTGTTAGGTCCATACCATTTCTGTCCTTTATCGAGCCCATCTTTGCATGAAATGTTCCCTTGGTATCTCTAATTTTCTTGAAGAGATCTCTAGTCTTTCCCATTCTGTTCTTTTCCTCTATTTCTTTGCATTGATCGCTGAAGAAGGCTTTCTTATCTCTTCTTGCTATTCTTTGGAACTCTGCATTCAGATGCTTATATCTTTCCTTTTCTCCTTTGCTTTTCGCCTCTCTTCTTTTCACAGCTATTTGTAAGGCCTCCCCAGACAGCCATTTTGCTTTTTTGCATTTCTTTTCCATGGGGATGGTCTTGATCCCTGTCTCCCGTACAATGTCACGAACCTCATTCCATAGTTCATCAGGCACTCTATCTATCAGATCTAGGCCCTTAAATCTATTTCTCACTTCCACTGTATAATCATAAGGGATTTGATTTAGGTCATACCTGAATGGTCTAGCGGTTTTCCCTACTTTCTTCAGTTTAAGTCTGAATTTGGTAATAAGGAGTTCATGATCTGAGCCACAGTCAGCTCCTGGTCTTGTTTTTGTTGACAGTATAGAGCTTCTCCATCTTTGGCTGCATAGAATATAATCAATCTGATTTCGGTGTTGACCATCTGGTGATGTCCATGTGTAGAGTCTTCTCTTGTGTTGTTGGAAGAGGGTGTTTGCTATGACCAGTGCATTTTCTTGGCAAAACTCTATTAGTCTTTGCCCTGCTTCATTCCGTATTCCAAGGCCAAATTTGCCTGTTACTCCAGGTGTTTCTTGACTTCCTACTTTAGCATTCCAGTCCCCTATAATGAAAAGGACATCTTTTTTGGGTGTTAGTTCTAAAAGGTCTTGTAGGTCTTCATAAAACCGTTCAACTTCAGCTTCTTCAGCATTACTGGTTGGGGCATAGACTTGGATAACTGTGATATTGAATGGTTTGCCTTGGAAACGAACAGAGATCATTCTGTCGTTTTTGAGATTGCATCCAAGTACTGCATTTCGGACTCTTTTGTTGACCATGATGGCTACTCCATTTCTTCTGAGGGATTCCTGCCCGCAGTAGTAGATATAATGGTCATCTGAGTTAAATTCACCCATTCCAGTCCATTTTAGTTCGCTGATTCCTAGAATGTCGACGTTCACTCTTGCCATCTCTTGTTTGACCACTTCCAATTTGCCTTGATTCATGGACCTGACATTCCAGGTTCCTATGCAATATTGCTCTTTACAGCATTGGACCTTGCTTCTATCACCAGTCACATCCACAGCTGGGTATTGTTCTTGCTTTGGCTCCATCCCTTCATTCTTTCTGGAGTTATTTCTCCACTGATCTCCAGTAGCATATTGGGCACCTACTGACCTGGGGAGTTTCTCTTTCAGTATCCTATCATTTTGCCTTTTCATACTGTTCATGGGGTTCTCAAGGCAAGAATACTGAAGTGGTTTGCCATTCCCTTCTCCAGTGGACCACATTCTGTTGGCTACATATACTTCATGAAATTAAATGAATTCCCAGGCTCTGTACCTGTCCCAAACTTTCCTGTCTATGATTTCAGTCATTTCTCCCCAGCTGCCTTGGATGCCAGTCTCTTTCTCTTTATACTCAATTCTGCTATATATCTGTTGTCACATACTGTGGTATCAGCTTGAAGACATGAGTTTAGCCATGGACATTAGCTACAGAAGGGTAAGATGATCAGACTCATTGAAACATAAACATGAAAGGAGGCATGGCTACGAGATCAGTGAATGGAAGGAGTACAAGGCAAATGTAGACATGTTTCAAAATCATGTTGGACTGATTGGAAAAACTGGAAATGAGGTTCCAAAAAAAATGAATTAATGCCTTAAAGTTCATGTAGGAACTGAACATGAACCCTGAATTTAAAGGAAGCCTTGGATAATTCAGAGGAGGAAAATAAAAAAAGGATTGTGGGTTAATCTGAAAGAAAAGGTTTAATGTAAAGACCTAGATGACAATTCAATTGGCAACAATGTGTTAGTTGCTCACTTGTGTCTGACTCTTTGAGACCTCATGGACTATAACACCTCTGTCCATGGAATTCTCCAGGCAAGAATAGTGGAGTGGGTGGCCATTCCTTTCTCCAGGGATTTTCCTGACCCAAGGATCAAATCCAGGTCTCCTGCATAGCAGGCAGGGTCTTTACTAGACAACAGGGAAGCCCCAAACCAAGACTACTGCAGTTTGAACCTCTCCCAGTGGCAATGATGAAGGTAAGCAGAATTATTTTTAGACATGAAAAAAAGATCCATAGAGTCAAAGCTGTGGTTTTTCCAGCAGTCATGTACAGATGTGACAGTCGGACTGTAAAGAAGGCTAAACACCAAAGGACTGATGCTTTTGAACCATGGTGTTGGAGAAGACTCTTGAGAGTCCCTTGTAGTGCAAGGAGATCAAACCAGTCAATCTTAAAGGAAATCAGTCCTGAATATTCATTGGATAGACTGATGCTGAAGCTGAAGCTCCATTACTTTGACCATCTGATGCAAAGACCCAACTCATTGGAAAAGACCCTGATGCTGGGAAAGACTGAGGGAAAGAGAAGGGGACAACAGAGGATAAAATGTTTGGATTGCATCACTGACTTGATGAATGTAAGTTTGAGCAAACTCAGGAGATAGCAAAGGACAGAGAAGCCTGGCATGTTGCCGTCCACAGTGTAACAAGGAATTGGACACATTTTAGTGACTCAATAGCAGTAACAACAGCAACAGAGGGTTAACACTGCCAGTGAAGTGAAAGTCACTCAGTTATGTCTGACTCTTTGCAGACTCCATGGACTATACAGTCTATGAAATTCTCCAGGGCAGAATACTGGAGTGGGTAGCTGTTCCAATCTCCAGGGGATCTTCTCAACTCAGGGATCAAACCCAGGTCTCCCACATTGTAGGAGAATTCTTTACCAGCTGAGCCACCAAGGAAGCCCAAGCACCATTGAATTTTGATGTTATGTAAGCCTAAGAGCATTTATTTAACATTGATGGGAAATGTTCCTTAATGAAATGAAACATTGTATCCAGTCTAAAGCCAAGCAAGAATTAGAAGTAAGTCAGACAGATATCGGACTATAAGAAATGCTGATGCATATATCCAAATCTATTCAGGGCTGATAGGATGTAATAAAATAGGAATCACTATTACCTTATGAGTGGATTCTAGGAATGTTACCTGAGGACAACAAAGTCTTTAGTAACTTAGTAAGCATCTGGGCTGTATGAAACATAGCTGGAATCAAGATTTCTGGGAGAAATATCAACAACCTCTGATATGCAGATGACACCACTCTTATGGCAGAAAGTGAAAAAGAACTAAAGAGCCTCTTGATAAGAGTGAAAGAAGAGAGTGAAAAAGTTGGCTTAAAGTTCAACATTCAGAAAACTAAGATCATGACCTCCAGTTCCATCACTTCATAGTGAATAGATGGGAAAACAGTGAAAACAGTGGCTGACTTTATTTTTTATTTTGGGGGGGGGCTCCAAAATCACAGCAGATGGTGATTGAAGCTATGAAATTAAAAGATGCCTACTCCTTGGAAGGAAAGTTATGACCAACCTAGACAGCATATTCAAAAGCAAAGACATTACTTGTCAACAAAGGTCCATCTAAGATGTGTATAAGAGACAGATGCAATATTGCTCTTTACAGCATTGTACCTTGCTTCTATCACCAGTCACATCCACANGTTATGACCAACCTAGACAGCATATTCAAAAGCAAAGACATTACTTGTCAACAAAGGTCCATCTAGTCAAGGCTATAGTTTTTCCAGTGGTCATGTATGGATATGAGAGTTGGACTGTGAAGAAAGCTGAGCACCGAAGAATTGATGCTTTTGAACTGTGGTGTTGAAGGAGACTCTTGAGAGTCCCTTGGACTGTAAGGAGACCCAACAAGTCCATTCTGAAGGAGATCAGTCTTGGGTGTTCATTGGAAGGACTGATATTGAAGCTGAAATTCCAATATTTTGGCCACCAGATGCAAAGAGCTGACTCATTCGAAAAGACCCTGATGTTGGGAAAGATTGAGGAGGGCAGGAAGAAAAGGAGAAGACAGAGGATGAGATGGTTGGATGGCATCACCGGCTCAATGGACATGAGTTTGGGTAAACTCTGGAAGTTGGTGATGGACAGGGAGGCCTGGCATGCTGTGGTTCATGGGGTCGCAAAGAGTCAGACACAACTGAGAGACTGAACTGAACTGAACTGAAGCATCTCATGATATTGCAGATCCCTTAGCTTCTGTTTCTTTACAATTATATTTTCCAAAGTGTTTTATAATGGCAATGATGCAATCCAGCATTGTAGAACAGTATGCTATATATAGAATCCAAAGCTTAACTATTTTGAGTGTAGAAGAAATCATACTTCATAAAGAAATTGATTTCACCCAGATAACATTAAGAAACTGAAAATCTTATTAACTTTGCAAGTTGTTTAACCTAGATGAAATTCACTTCTAGATAGAGTTTAAGATAAAGTTATTAGGTTTAGATAAGGTTAATCATCTTTATGTAAGGGTTAATAGCCCCTGGCTTTAAGGGCTTTGAAAGGGCTCATCTTTTATATAAGATGAGATGAATAATATTTATGACTCAAAGAAAGGCCCAGAAAAGGAAATGTCACTTTCCTAACACATTGCCTGCCCTTCATATGTGTAAAAAGGCCCATATGGCCTACAATCTGCGAAATAACCTTATATCCTTTTATTCAAATTATTTCAAAGTAAGTTCTTAATATATTGAACCATTGCATTTGACTTCTGTACTTTGTAGCCAGTGGGTATGGGGTTTCTGACTATCCCTTTCTTTGGATTTGCTCCTTACCCTAGGTTATTATAAATGGCATGCCAAATTGTTTTACATGCTAGATCCATAATTCACAGAAGGAAAAGACATTTAATTCCTAGTCAGAGAAATTTGATATGCTCTTTCAGGTTTGATGACAACCATAATTAATGCCTTCATACATTTAAGCACTTCAATTTAAAATGGACAAAATACATTCAACTGGAATGGGAGAGGGTATATTTTCCCTTTACATCACTTCATAAAGCTAGGTTAACCTAGGAAAAACCAACCCTAAAACTTTTCTTGACACGATTGTCCCTGAAGCCCTTATTGCAAAATCCAGCGGGACATTTTAGTGGCTTTCAGGCAGTGTTTTAGCTTGTTTTTGTTTACCTTTTTTGCAGCATTTGATGATGTAGCCTTCTCAAAGTTTAAAGGCAATGGTTCTCAGTTTGCAGTTTGAGCACCCCTGTGTTCCCAAGCCCGACTCTGGACATTTTCAAAATCAAAACTATTTTCACAATAGCACAAAGACATTTTTGGAGCTTTTCACTGTGTTCACATTTGCACTGATTGTGTAAAATCAATGTTGATAAAACCACTGGCACCTTATCACCAACCAAGGTAGAAGCTCCAAAGTGTACCACAGTTTTTCAGAACAACATATTTACAGTTAATACAAAATAAAGTTATTTCACTAAATAATAGCCTTCATGAAATGGTAACAAATATTAATTTTAGTAAATCCCAACCCTTGAGTACATGTGATTTTAATATTCTGTGTGACAAAATAGAAAGTGCATATTAAGCAGTTCAGCTGGATGCCAAAGGAAAGCTCTTGTGCAACTGAATTGGAAGCTTCTGAAATAGCTGCCTTATTCATGGACCACAAATCTTGCTTAAAAAAACAATTAACAGGTAGACTATGGTGAGTCAGATCTGAGTATCTGTCAGACATTTTGTTGAAAACAAATGTAATGAGAATAACTGATAGCATGCTTGCCAATGACAAAACTTGAGCTTTCTGGAGATAATTAGATTATTGGAAAACGTGTATCTGCCACCATGCACTCGACAGCTTCCCAATACTTTTTTTGATGAGAACAGCACTGCTACTGATAAACATAACTTTTGAATATTATATATCAACAAATGTCAACATTTGATAGATCTACATGACTAGTGAGCTTGTATTTTCCAATTGACCCATAAGAGATGAGACAAAATCATGCAAAGTCAAAGACTCATTTAAAATTCAAGATGGACCAAGGAATTTTAATGTAACACAATACAAAAATTCACTGATGTGGTTTTAGACGCCACATTGTAATTAACCTTTAAGAAATCACTAGTCAGGTTCTAATATCAAAAAAGAATATTTACAATTATCATAAAAAGCTATGAAAATACTCCTCTCCCACTGACTATCTTGGTGTGGTTAGGTTTTCTTCATATTTGTGGTTGTTCAGTTGCTAAGTCCCGTCGAATTCTTTGTGAGCCCAGGGACTGTAGAATGGTAGTCTCTTCTGTCCTTCACTGTGTCCCAGAGCTTGCTCAAATTCATGTCCATTGAGTCAGTAATGCCATCTAACCATCTTAACCTCTGCTTCCCCCTTTTCCTTTTTCCTTCAGTCTTTTCCAGCATCAGGGTCTTTTCCAATGTGCTGGCTTTCAGCATCAGGTGGCCAAAGTATTGGAGCTTCGAGATTCAGCATCAATGCTTCCAATGAATACTCAGGGTTGATTTTCTTTAGGACTGGTTTGAGCTCCTTGCTGTCCAAAGGACTCTCAAGAGTCTTTTCCAGCACCACAATTTGAATGTATCAATTCTATTCTTTCTATACCTGAGCTCAAACAACATATTGTAACAGAATAAACGAAAAAAGCAGATATGAGAATTCAGCTGCCTTCTATTAATCTATACATTAAAAAGATTTACTATAATTCTGTGAAAAGTGATAAACATCTTACTATAAAAACAAGCTACTTGACTTTTTTATCTAAAGAGTGTTATTGGAAAAATAGCATAACGTGGAAGAAAAGGCAGAGATAGGAAAGGCTGATTCTAGTCCAATAATCCTTATGATGGACTTTCATTTGAATGACTCAAGTTTTCTTGTAGTCTAGTTGATCTCTAGATAGAGTGACCACACAGGCTCCTTTGTCTGAGAGAACTTTGGTTTATACCTGTTATCCCAATGTGATTATTAATAGCACACTTTTCACTTTCAAAAGTGTCCTGGTTTGAATGATAAAGTATATGGTTACTTTAACTCTAAAGGTCCTTTCAACTTGAGTGTTCTTTGATGTTACCTAGAGATGAAATGTGGAATCAATTGTCTGAGAGCAAGTCATTGAAATTCTAGTTCTTTATTTTGAGCTGTGGTGAGAGATGAAGGTGTTGGGTTTGATATGGCCCAGAGCACGAAGGCCTGATATTCAAAGACTTTTAATTTTATCTTGAAGTCTATAGAGATACGTTTTAATCAGGAAAGAAATTGAGACATCACTTTGGCTGCATTTTAGAGAATTCATTTTAAAAGACTATTGATAGGCACAGAAACCTTGTCAAGAGATTATTACAGTAATTCAATAAGAAATGACGGAGGGCTTATTCAAGATTATGATGGTAGAGGAAAGAAAAGTACAATTAAAGAGATGTTCAGGTGATAATATCTATAGGATATGGGATATGGTGACTGAACGTGATGATTATAGGATGAGCTAAAGTTTAGGGTGACCTCCCCATGATCCCAGCCATTTGTTAAATGATTGGATGGATAAATAGTGATACCATTTATGGAAAGGGAAACCGTCAGAGTTCTAAACTAGACATTTGATGAGCTCATTGCTAGACTTGTGGAGTTTGATACATTTGTAGGACATAAACGTTATATTTCCGAGGCCCATTCCTTCATGCTGGGCCATACAGCTTCAGAGCTAACAGACTTAAGCAGTGTGCCCTTTTTTTCTGAAAAACCCAGCCTCTATTCAGCAGTCCTGAATAGAAACCCAGAGACAGAGTTTTAGAGGAATAGAAAGGAGTAGCTTGATTACTTTGCCTGGCAAGAGGGGCCGCAATGGGATAACACTCTCAAGACTATGCCCACATTAGTCTTAGAGTTTCAGAGCAGGAAAATAGGGCTGTAGATATGGTACAGGGCCCATGTAGTCTTGCGTTCTTCTTTCATCTTGGAGACATTAAGATCATTAGGGCTGGTGTCAGGTGGTTCTGAAACAGGTTCTGATGGTCCTCAAAGGTATCATCCCCTAACCTTCTTTCTGGAGTGAAAAATGCTCACAAAGGACAGGAGTGTTGTCTTGGAGAAATAAACATCAGGTGCTTGGTACAACTTTAGCTAGACGGCAATCATTTTCAGAGTGCAAATAACAAGAAAGAGAGGGCAAAAAGCATCTGTAGGAGACCGGTTGAATGGGTGGAAAGAAAGAGTTGAATAAGGGTGAACATAATGGGGGTGTCTCAACTAGTTTCTGCTATAGCACTCTGTATATAGATTTTCACTGCCAGACTTTAGAACTTCAAATCTATTGCTACAGATGGGCTTTGCCTTCTAAAGCATCTACAATGGCAATCCTTCCATCTAAATAGCAGGCTGATGTTAACAGAGAAAGCCTAGAAACTTTCACTTTCTTTTCAGAAAGAACAAATGCATTCTCAGGTGACTTGCCTTTATCAGTAGGCACCTGTAACTTTAAGGATAGAAACTGGAGGCCCAGTCAAAGAGAGAAGGTGGAGTAGGACTTTGGAAACCCAATACTGCTCTGTCATCTCCATCATTTCATACTTCTGGGCAGTTCATTTATTCATTTAAATGTATATGTTGAGCTTCTTCTACGTGCCAGGTACTGACTGGGGCACTGGAGCTAGAGAAATTATAGCATAAAAACCTCAGGAGTTTTTATGACCTAAGAAAGTAAATAATATCTACACAACAAGTCCACTTCTATTTAAGGAATCCTTTTGGGTATATCACCCATTTTAAATATTAAAACTAGAAGAGATTACAAAAATCATCCAGTCCAACCCCTCCACTATAATAATGAATAAACTGAGATTCAGTGGGTAATAGTTGAATTAACTACCTTCCAAAACTCAAACTAGACTCAGACTAGACTTCCAACTCCCAGTCCGGGGCATTTTCCACTAGGTCACACCATTCCTCTCAGATCAGGAATTTCTCAGGAATTTAAAAACAAATCCATCTGTCTTTCATATATTTGGGGCGCTTTCTCTCATTACAGGAACTATGACTTGATGCTCAAATGGCACTCTGAAGTGGGAGAATAAGACTGGAAATAACTTTGCTAAGGATCCAGGCACCCCGCCAGTAACCACAGTCCTGTAGAACTGGCATCTGTCACCTTTCATTATTTGTTGCCTCGACAGAGGAGTTGGCAACACACTGCACATAAGCTCTAATTTCATACAGCTAATGGTTTGCAACTAAGCTACACAGACTGTATGTGATACAAAGGCAAAAAAAAAAAAAAAAAAGCGAGATGAAATGAGGGACACAGAAAAGCTCCAAAATCAGAGAGGTGCTCATAGAACATTGCTTTTTAAAAAGCTAAATGGAGCCACCTAGTGACAGAACTCTGTAAATGGGATTGTATTTGTAATAAATAGGAAAAAATTTGCAGACAGAAAGATATTATAAATGTCTAGGTCAGGAACAGAGCACAGTTTGGATGTATAGAAAACTTCAGTTGTGAAGGTGATATGATTAATCTGTCAATGTTTTCCTTTTAAAAACATTTTTATTTTGCATTTAGTGTCAACAGAGCTTAAATGTGCCTTCTGAATAAAAGCTCAAAATTTTTCCATTTTAATAGCTTTTCAACAAAGTGTACAAGTTCAAGATAATTGGATTCCACTTTTAAATTCTTATATTTCGTCCAACTGAATTAGGCTCAAAAAGTCAATTTCTTTAAATTGGAAAATAACTGTTAATGTTTTCAAACAGAATAGAACAGGCTTTTTTTTCCCTATGAACTTGAGTCTTTTATCAATGAGACACATTTTTAACAACAAAGCTATAATTCTAAGGAAGTTATAGCTGTAGAAAATTGGCACTCCAATTAAAACCCTTTGTATCCCCAAAGAGAATAAAAATAACAATTGTATGTACTTACTTTAAGGGATTTATACAGACATACATCCAATTAGAACATTTCAGAAGTGCTGTGATTGTTAGGACAAGTCCTGAGTCAGAATCACATCAGCTTTTGTTGAATGCTTAAATTCCCTTCTCTCATCTGAGAACTGGTTTGTTATTAATTAATCCTGAAATCTTCTAGAATGTTGAATGTTTGATAATAATAACAGATAAATACCAAAGATTGACACTTTATATGAAAAACAACTTACGTTATGTATATCTAGAGTCTCAATCTATAATTTAAAATTTTATTGAAATATTTCTTTAAATTGTTAATGAAATTACAAAGAAGGGGGGGGTAAATGATGATTCAAGAGAGTTCATTTTAGTTCTGCATATTCTTTCACTGACCAAAGATAAATTTGAAAATCACTTTTGTTTTATTTTTTTCTTGTTGAAAAACTTAATTGAAAATATTGAATGGCTCTTTCCCTTACTGGGAGAAGGCAATGGCAACACACTCCAGTACTCTTGCCTGGAAAATCCCATGAACAGAGGAGCCTGGTGGGCTGCAGTCCATGGGGTGGCTAGGAGTCAGACATGACTGAGAGACTTCACTTTCACTTTTCACTTTTATGCATTGGAGAAGGAAACGGCAACCCACTCCAGTGTTCTTGTCTGGAGAATCCTAGGGATGGCAGACCCTGGTGAGCTGCCATCTGTGGGGTTGCACAGATTAGGACACGACTGAAGCGACTTAGCAGCAGCAGCAGCAGCCCTTACTGATTAAGCCTCTGCTTAGTGAGAGAAAGGGCAGTGAGAGAGGGTGGATGTAGAATTTCTTGAGCCTTATCTATGACTTATGATAACATATATAAGGCACATGATGATTTCTGAATACTGAGATTTGATTGTATACACATTTGAATGAGACATTAGCACACTCTGAACATCACATCCTTGTTTATAACTTTGCTATTACGTTCACCTACAAGTCAATCAAATAACAATTACAGCAAAGTAAAGATTAATAAAGCTGAAATCCTAGACATAGCATTTTTAAAGTATTAATAATAAGACATATAATCAGATAACCCAAACAATTTTTAATAGTGTGGATGATTCTAGCAGAAAAAAAGTCTAAAGTTTATGCAGCTCTGACACATAATTTCAGATAATATGACAATGGGAAATGTGATATGATTATGAGGAAATCAAGTTAAGGGAAAGATACAACCTGACATGGGATACAGAGGTTTGATTAAATATCTGTGGGATGTTGAAAACAAAATTAAGTGCTGCAAATGGCAGCAGGGTCCACAGGTAGTCACTGTAGCTATAAATACAAAAATGCCCACCTGTGCCATTGACGTTATCACTGAATACAAAACATAGTAAGATCTGCTGTGTGCTGGCATTAGGCTAGGAGTTTTACATATACCACTTCAGTTAACATTTACTAAACCCTCAAAATGTTATTAATTGTTCTGTCTTTCAGGGGGAAAAACTAAGACTTTAAAAGGGATTCTGAATCCTTCATTTGCCCCCAAAGCCATTTTCTTTCCTCCGTATCTGGTGAACTACGTCAGAAATACACATAGGCATAATACATCACTGTTATAGAGCCAAGATTTCTGTTTACCTCACAATGAAGTAATCACTTACTTCAAGATCAAATTAAAATGCTTCACAGGTGGTAAACTAAAGATGCTCATTCCTTTTAATTTTTTTTTAAGAATGAGAGCCCACCAGGCTCCCCCGTCCCTGGGATTCTCCAGGCAAGAACACTGGAGTGGGTTGCCATTTCCTTCTCCAATGCACGAAAGTGAAAAGTGAAAGTGAAGTCACTCAGTCGTGTCCGACTCTTAGCGACCCCATGGACTGCATCCTACCAGGCTCCTCCGCCCATGGGATTTTCCAGGCAAGAGTACTGGAGTGAGGTGCCAATAAGTGCCAGTGAGGTATTAATGATATACAATAAGATTAATACAATTAACACTGTTGAACATTGTATATGAAGGTTAAGGGTAAATCCTAAGAGCTCTCATCACAAGGAAAAACTTTTTGTATTTCAATTTTGTATCTATATGAGATGATGGTGTTTGTAAGTCAAATTATGCTGTACCCACTTAAACTTATACAGTGCTATATGTCAACCATATCTCAATAAAACTGGAAAGAAAAATGTGAAAATGGGATAGATTAATCTCAAAGCCAAAAGCATTGACAGTCAAACATTAGAGACCATAAGGTTCATCTCAAAGGCTTGTGAAAATATAAATTCTTGGGTTCCACTCAGAGGTCTTGGCTCAGTGATTCTGAACTAGGGCCTAGAAATCTATATTTTGACTCACTTTCTTCTTCCAACCACCCCAGGAGATTCTGATGCACAGGGTTCACAAAAAATATGGGCGATACCATGGTATATTATTTCTTTGAATTTTTGCTTGATTTCTTGGAATTGCATATCCCATCCTCAAGGTAATTTTTTCTTTTGTTCTTTATCTTATTTATCTCTTTTTCCTTGGTAGGTCTTATTAGAATTCTTACCTGGTCATAAGTACAAGAAGAAAGGTCATCTTTGTGGGGTTTATTCCTAAAAGATTGCTAAAATATTATATGTATTTCATTTAGAAAGATTACCTTACATTGATCAGAATTTCTAGAGTTAACTATCTATGCTAGCAAAACATCCATATCATCTACTGTGATTGCTATAAGGATCTTTTCTTTCTTGTAATATATTTAAAGTTTTTAGATATGTGAAAAGTCACATGTGCTGCCTGAACCCAGTCATTGTGCAAATAAGCAAGGAGAGCCCCAGATACAGTTCATTCTAACCCAAGATTGAACAACAAGTGACAGCAGCACCAGATCTCCCAAAGCCCAGCCTCATGTTGTTGCCAGAACACTGTTTTGTCAACCACCACGTGAGCCTGTGCTGTGCTTGGTCGCTCAGTCGTGTCTGACTCTTTGCGACCCCATGGACTGTGGCCCACCAGGCTCCCCTGTCCATGGGATTCTCCAGGCAAGAATACTGGAGTGGGTAGCCATTTTCTTCTCTTACCATGTGAGCTGCTGCTGCTGCTAAGTCACTTCAGTCGCATCCATTTACCCACAAATCTAAACCCTACCTAAGTCCCTCCCAGGGCTCTTCCCTCTGTCATTCAGAACACAATTAAAAAAAAAAAAAATTTGAAGCATTGAATTCTTTGACTTTCACCTCCAGTCCCATGTGCTCAAAGCCAAAAATGGATTAATTCTAGTGACTATCTGCTCAACTGACATCCAGAAAAAGGAAGCATGTAAGTCTTTGTTGTAGACCATAATAGATGAGAAGATTGGTTTAAAAACTGTATCCCAGGAACCCCTTGCTGCAGACAGGAGCCTGAAAAGAAAGTCTTATTCTGTATGAGTCCAAGACTCTATAAGCAATTACCCTCCCCCTTAACTCTTAGCCACTGAGTTGCATGTGGTTCCTGCCAACAAGGATGTACTGGTGCTTTTAAAGCAAGATAGATTTGCTCCTAAAAGATTTCTCCCTCTGGGGAGCTCTTGAAAGCCCAGCCACCTCACCACATGAATCTCTTCTTCTTGATATCATCAGAAATATTTTAAAATACATTTCACTTCATTCTACTCTTTTCCATCTCTGAAGAATTATGAGAATTAAATCTATCAGCATACACAGAAAATACACACAAAGAAGCCTTGAAAGCAGTACACATGTCTCCCCTACTAATTCTATCAGTCATAATACAATTCTGCTGCTGCTGCTGCTACTATGGTACAAACAGAATGTCAATAATCATACAGCTACCTTCTAAGAGGCCATAGCAACTATATATATATATATTTTTTTTTAAACCAGATTCTAGGAAACATCATGCTTTCAACTTATCACACTTCCAACTTGCATTTCACAATGAGTAATAAACTCAATTCTAAGCCTGGTGGGCTGCTGTCTATGGGGTCGCACAGAGTCAGACACGACTGAAGCGACTTAGCAGCAGCAGTAGCAGCAGCAACCTTTTCTTTACATAGTTACATGTAGCCATGCACCTACAGCCCTAATTCCTTATAAGCTCCCCAGAACTCTAGGTTTCTCCATTATTCTCCCTTCCCTCAAGCCCATTTCTAACTGGGTCGTTGTGAGTTCAGCCCATCCTGCTTTTCCTTGGGCAAATTGTCTGATTAACCCTTCCCTGCTCCCCTGGGCCATTTCCTCCTTTCCTGTCACCATATGTATCTTTGTGGCTGATCATCTTCCTGCTGTTGCTTCTCATTAGGCTAACTTTAGAGCAGTGTCTAGCGTAATAGAAATTTCCTTTATATTTTGATTGGAAGAGAGCTTTTAAGAATACAATGTATTTCCAGTTCTTCTGAAGACTCACAATAATTGGATTTTATCTAACACTGTATCACTGCATAAACTGTAGAAATTAGGCATTATATTTACTCGGAAAAAGCAAAGCTAGCAAGAGGCTTTCTTATATTTTCACAGCTAAGTAAGGAAATAAAGTTATAAAACTAATATTCATTTGTTTTGTTGGTCAAACTATTTTTCCAGTTTTATTGAGATATAGTTGACCTAACATTGCATAATTTTAAAGTGTACAGCACAATGATTCGATATGTGTATATTCTGCAAAATAATTACCACAGTAAGATTAATTAATATGCAAGTCAAAACATTAATATATATCTTAGGTTATAAAACACAATAAAATATAACTGAACAAAAAATACTAAGTTCAGTCCACTATTTTGTCTATATGCTACCATATAAGTTACTTGGAAATGTCTCAATATTTATATACAATACCAATAAAATATTCAAATGATAGACTACATTTTTCACTTTTATTTAAATGTTTGGCATCTCTGATATGAACTTTGTTTCAGACTTTCACTTTCATTCTATGACTATTTTTGTGCAAAATAAAATCCTATATATCCAACAAAGGTAAATTAGAATGTTCATAGACGCACACACAGATGATTTAGTGATTTACTGGAGCACCAAAAAGACCTGACTTCAACCTTCACCTCACTTTTCTAACAGTTTGAAATTGAGAAACACCCTAAAACTCTTCAAGCTGCAGGTTCTTTTGTAAATATGATATAAATATAAATATTAAATGATGATAGTGTTAAATGGCTAATATCAGAGCTATCACATACTACTTAGTAAATGACAGCTAGTGTTTTCCATATTTATTTTATCTTACATTTTATATTCCACAGTGAAGCACAAGATTGTCACAGATCAGGTTCATCTTAAGCTAAGCCACATCTAGCCAGCTAGCAGCTTTAACCTACATGAGTCAAATTTCCCTTCTAAACTTAACAGCATGTGAGATCTCCTTCAACTCATGAACTTTTATTTATTAAAGTTCCACTTGTAAGGTAATAGGAACAGGAGTGTCTATAAACACAGAAACATCTCTTTAATAGATACCAAATTGCTGATAGAAAAGGGGATTTAATTTCCCCTTGAAGCCAATAACTCCATCTCACATTTACTTTGAAACAAAATGGATTCGATTTCTTAATAGCATTTTGTGATGATGATATTTGGCAATTTTTAAAATGCACCTTTCCCTGCCCTAAATATATAAGCTAAAATGTTTATATGTTTTTATTGTAGAATTTAATAATTCAGCTCTTATATTAGCTGCATGCATGATATTCTAATATCACTTTATCCTTTTCTCACTTGGATTCACTGATACAATACTTATACAGAGTAATACCCAGTATTTCATTCTGTGCCTACAATTTCTTCAAACACTGTAAGCAGCAAGCTTTTAAATGTAATTTTTTTCAACGTAATATTCTACTATTAAACTCTAATTTATTGAAACTACATGCTGAACTTCAAAATTGCTAGTATTTAAACAAAATAGAATGGGAAATGGGTAAGTTCCTAAATCTTGCATGTAGCTAAAACTTGAGATTCAGAAGTTTTAATAGTGAGAAAGATTTGTAAAAACATATTCTTCACTGGTTTATTCCACCAATGTACATCTGGTTTGAAAAAGAGCAAGTCGATTTGGAGGTAAAAAATAAAACAGCAAAGCTAACATGTACCTACATGGGTGTAATGTTTTCAAGTAATATATCAAATGTGACAGACTATTCACTTAAAAAGTATATACAATATTTTACTGATTTTTTAAAATAATTTTATTTATTTTTGGCCATTTGGGTCTTTGTTACTGCATGGGCTTTTCTCTAGTTGCAGTGAGCAGGGGCTACTCCCTAGAGGTGGTGCACGGGCTTCTCATTGGGGTGGCTTCCCTTGTTGCGGAACGTGGGCTCTAGAGCACAGGCTCAGCAGTTGGTTGCTCTGCAGCATGGGGGATCTTCCTGGATCAGGGATCAAATCTGTGTCTCCTGCATTGGCAGGTGGATTCTTTACCACTGAGCCACTAGGGAAGCCCTTATTGACAGTGATTTTCTTTTTTGAATCTCATGTTCCAAAAAGTTGAATTGATGTGTATCTTAAGTGATGTAACGGTTTCCTGGTGGGTTCATGAACATAAAACCCCATTCACTTCCATTCTTCTTTCTCTTTCATTCCCAACACTCGCTCACATCACCTTCCTCACTATTATAAGGGGTTGCATAGATCCCTCCTTATAAAGCATATCATCCTATTCTGTATGTGGCTGTGATTTTTCATTTACATAAAATATATGCTAGTCAATCCTAAAGGAAATCAGTCCTGAATATTCATTGGAAGGACTGATACTGAAGCTGAAACTCCAATACTCCAGCCACCTGATGTAAAGAACTGACTCATTGGAAAAGCCCCTGATGCTGGGAAAGATTGAAGGCAAGAGGAGAAGGGAACGACAGAGGATGAGATGGTTGGATGGCATCACCAACTCGATGGGCATGAGTTTGAGCAAGCTCTGAGAGTTGGTGATGGACAGGGAGGCCTGGTGTGCTACAGTCCATGGGGTTGCAAAGAGTCTGACATGACTGAGAGACTGAACTAAGCTGAACTGATCAAGATCTATGATATATTGCAAATATGTTGGTTTTGAGCAAAGAAGTGACAGTATCACTCTGGAAGCTGTGAGACTTGATAGACGCAAGAACACCAACAGTGGCATCGGTGAAGCTCCTGTTGGAGAAGGAGACTCACTGTAGTGAGCTAGATAAGAGAGAATGGTAGCTTCACAAGATTGGCAGCAACAGAGTTGATAAGTCTCAACCTCAATGTCACTGGAAAAGCCAGAAGATAACAGACCTACTGACAGATTTGATGTGGAGAACTGAAGGTGACCCGACATTCTGGGATGGTGCTAAATAATGAGAGAGACTTCTTCATTGCAAGGAGAGGAGAAAGCAATCAAAGCCCATTTTAGATACGTTGTTTTAAATATTTATTCAATAGCCAGGTAGAACTAACACATAGACATTTAGATCATCTGGGTGTACACCTTGAGTTTGTGAGAGACAAAAAGCCAGCAATACGGATATTACTTTAAGCCAAGGCTTGAATGAGATCACCTCACACAGAGAAAATAGGAGATTCAAGTACAGAGCCCTGGAGCATTCGAAACAGTTTAGAGGTCAGGAAGAGGAATTTCACTGAAGGATACTGAGAAGGCCCAGACTGTGTGTTAGAAGCTCAAGTCATGAATAACAGAAGATTGATTTTTTCTTTAGTGTTCTTCAAATACTAGTTAATCAGCTTTCCACTAAAGACTTTAGTTAACATATATACATCTACAATACATTGTTTATACAGAATTATTTTGAATGACCACGCAGAGAATGGAAACAGGATTTTAAGCCCTTCAACCACCCAGACCTAATGCAGGAACCTCCTGAACATCTACCCCTATCCACTCCTCTTTGTTGATTCCATGTCAGCAGTGGGTTCCCAGGTTGAATTTTGCAGAAATAGGCTGAAGAAATGTGCTGGATCTGGTGCTCAGCAAATGTAAGGTGTTCACAGAATTATGCTCTATCCCACATTAGCACAAAGTGCACACCTTAGAGCAAATTGCCTGCCATTCACTTGTTTGTCATCCCTGCTGAAGTCATGGCAATAGTGTTTAGAGTGATAAAAATGGAAACTTAGAAAACAGGAGATGCCACAGAGAGAAAACTGCAGAAGCCTCATAATGACACCGTTTCCATTCATCCATTTTAATTTATAAGCAAATGAAACTTTAAAAATTGATTATCATTTATTAACATTTATTCAGTTTAAGAGTATTCTGAAGATATTTAATTCTGAATTATATTTATTTTTTGGTATGTAGAGAGTGCATTCAGTCCAGAATTCAGAAGTTATTTATTGAAAATTGTATAGTTAAAATTTCTCCAAATTATATCACATACAAATTTAACCTAGCACACATAATTTCTAGCATCAGAATGAATAATTTCTAAAAAATTTTTAGAATTTAATATTTTTAAAGTGCTAACACTTATATTCATGTTTACCTTTATTAATATGTTGCCTTTAGTGTTTTCCACAAATTTTTGTTCTATCCAATGAATATACTAGATGTCAGTACTTTTTTCTTCTTTCTTCTGAAACTATACATTCTATTTCATATTCCTTTGGCATGGTTGCCAATGAATAAGAACTGCAGATATTTGTATTAGTTGTTCATGATGCTTACCCAAATCCTTCATGTCTTATTTTTCTAGGAACATAGAAGAATTGTACTTTGTGGTCCCACTGAAGAAGGATGAGGTCATGTGACAAGTTGGAGGCAAAACTGACATGTGTCCGTCTGAGATCAGACCGTATAGTTATGTATGTGAAACCAGTTAGAGCTATCTTTATTTCTGCTGGGGCTTTCCTGGTAGCCCCAGATGGTAAAGAATCTGCCTACAATGCAGGAGACTCAGATTCAATCCTTGGGATGGGAAGATCCCCTGGAGAAGGGAATGGCTACCCACTCCAGTATTCTTGCTGGAGAATTCCATGGACAGAGGAGCCTGGCAGGCTACAGTCAATGGCGTGGCAAGGAGTTAGACATGACTATGTGTCTAACACATTCAGTTTACTTATTTCTGCCAAGGTGACTGGAAAAATTCTGAATGATGGCTTCTCTGTCTGCCTCCGTCTCTGAGTGACCACTATGAGCAGAGCTCACCTGCTGAACTATGAAAACACGTAGCTTAAGAAAGAAAGCAATAGTCCTAGTTTCAGCTACTCATAGTTGGACTATTTCTTGCCATAGCACAATCTAGCCTATCCTGCTTGAGACAATCCAGTCAATTATACTTTCAACTCTTTCCTAGGGCCTCTGCCACAAATCTTAATCTAGTAAGGCTTCCCATGGTAAAAAAATAAAATAAAATAAACCCACTCGTAATTACTTATTTTCTCATGTCCCTTAAAATTAAGACCAGGATTGGGACCTAGCAGTCCTCCATTATATTATTTTTCAGAGTGTAATGTTTTCCTAGCATTGCCTCTTAGACTGAAGTCACTACCTAAGGAGTTCAAATGTTCCGTCTTCATTTAATTATCCTGGTAGCAGACAACTTTAAAAAAATGCATAAGAAAAAAGTTGATGCCACAAATAATTCCTTTCCAAAGTTTCTATTTTTAAACTGATTATCTGTGTGATTTTGTTAAATCCTTCATTCCATCTCTTGGGAACTTTTAAGAATGGTGCCTCCACTAACTCTAAAAGATTTTAGCTGTTGATCAGATAAATTTCACCTCTCTACATCACAGGACTACATAGTAGGCTGCTGGCAAATCTGAGTACATTACTGTGTGAGGAACATGACAGGCTCTGGGATGGATACCAGACCTAAACAAACCAGCCAGGATCCTTTGGGGGATTGACATAGATTCTGGTCCATCGAGGGTTGTGCTCTTTTCTCTCAGTTACTACACCTAGTGAGGATGTTGTGTACGTTGACCTGCCAGTGACTGTCCTATCACCACACAGTGAAGACCTGTCCCAGAAGGAAAACAGCATAGAGAGAACAGAGCTAAGAAAAAGAACAAGCTCACAAGAGGGGCAAAGAGGGCTCATGACATCCAGGGACTTGCAATGTGTCACACTTACTCTTTGGAGTCCCTAGGTTTGAGTAGAATTGGAGCTTTTTTGTCTGTTTATTTGTTTTGTTTTCACTTTACTGGAGTTAGTTTCAGTTGACTTACAAACAAAGGTGTCTGTTTTCCTGAATCCCCTTCCCCCATATAGCGGCAGGGCTCTCTCTTTCTGATTTCTGAGCAACAACAATCACCAACTCAGAGAGGTCTTGTTTGGCCACCCCAGTGAGACTTCTTTACTTCTGCATTTCCTGTATAAATAAGTTTGTGCTTGTCATTTGCCATGACCCTCTAGCAAGTAGGTTCTCATTCCCACATCTCCCATGTCTAGTGTAAGCGTCGATGTGTATTTGTTGAATACATGAATGGAAGAGTAAATGTATAGCCATTTGGCCACGTTTTGGCCTCCCTAATTCTACTTTTTCCCTCTACTCACAATATGCTTATCTATATATCCAATATGAAAATGCTCCTATGACCAGACTTAAATGGATAATGATTTTAACTTTCCCACTTTTCCTCCCTAATTATAGTTTCTTTGTAGTTGGCTCACCTTGAAATCTAGTACAGTTTTACAAAGCTACACAAATTTTCAGAGTTACCTGTGTATTATTTAGTAAATTATTACTTTGGTATATTTTTATAGATTCAGTACTTAAATACTTCAGCATATTAGTTGACTAAAGTATGCCACTGTGGCAACTGAAACAACAACCAAAGGAAATCCACAAATCTTCCAAAAGTGCTTAAGCCCCTAAAAGAAAGTAGCCAGGACAGAGAGTAGATGCACTTCTTTTTGTTCCTTAATTTTTATTGTGTTATCACTACTCAGCATAACAAACCCTTCTCCTCAAACTACTTCCCTTTCTGTGTTCACTGACAGCAAAATCACAATTAATCATCTAAATATGCATTTTATATATGTGCATACATGGTTAGTTGCTCAGTCATGTATGACTCTTTGCAACTCCATGGACTGTAGCCCGCCAGGCTCCTCTGTCCATGTGGATTCTCCAGGCAAGAATACTGCAGTGGGTTGCCATGCCCCCTTCCAGGGTATCTTCCCAACCCAGGGATCGAACCCAGGTCTCCAGCACTGTAGGCAGATTCTTTACCATCTGAGCCACCAGGAAAGCCATTATATATGTGCATGCGCATGCATATATGCATATACATTTGCCTATGAAATGATGTGTTGTCTCCAGAATCATATTAGTATAAATTAAATCAAATGATCATGCAGTATTAAGGGCAGATATGTTTTCTCCTTTCACAAATCCCTACAAAATGTCTTAAATGATAAATCCACAAGAGAGAGAAAAAAACAGCAAGAAATTTTTGGAAGTTGAAAAGCAGGCATATTTGAGAAAGTAAAATCTTAAATTGCAATGCAAAAATCCAAGAAGCAACTCAGTTTACAGTGCAGAGCCACCAAGAGCTCTGGAATTGGCAGCTGTCAGTTCTTCTGGAAGTTGGAGTAAAAAGCAGTGATTAGTAAGGAGGGTTACAGCAAGGAGATCAAGCCAGTCAATCCTAAAGGAAATCAAACTTGAATATTCACAGGAAGGAATGATGCTGAAGCTGAAGCTCCAATATTTTGGCCACCTGATGCAAATAGCTGATGCATTGGAAAAGACCCTGATGCTGGGAAAGACTGAGAACAGGAGAAAGGGGTGACTGAGATGAGAATGCTTGATGACATCACTCAATGGACATGAGTGTGAGCAAACTCTGGGAGATAGTGGAGGACAGGGAAGCCTGCTGTGCTGCTGTCCATGGGGTCACAAAGAGTCAGACACAACTTAGCAAATGAACAACTATAGAACTTCTAGGATTCTACTATAAGGAAATTTGGGCAATGTCATTTTTAGCTTTCTAGCCCAAAGCCAGAATAAAAAGTTTGGAATTAATGCTGAATGACAGTTCACCATATCCATCACACAAAGTGGCAAAAATATGTTTCCCAAGCATTGGAAGGGTGTATTTCTTTCAAACATGAATTAACCAAGAGAGAAGAAACATATGGTATAGGAAACAATAGCCCCAACATGGGCAAGAAAGAAAAACCTAACCAGATTGAGCAGGCCCAAAGCCCTGGGCAAGTCTTTTTCAGGAAGATAGAATAAATAGACTACCTGAAGTGTCCACAGTCCTGATTTTTAGTGGACAACAACTTTAAGACTGAATTTGCAATAAATAAATAGAAAACCAAGCAAACAATAAAACATGACAACTTCCAAGAAAAAACAATGAATAAAAAAGGAACGTTAGCCAAAGTTAACTGTCTCAGCATATGTTACCTGACTTGACATACATAATATATCCTCGGAAAGGAAAGAGTTAACTCCTTTTCTTCTCTAATGCCTACAACTGAAAAAAATCAAGGAATAGCAGTGAATGTGTTATTTGAATCATGGAGATAAATATTAAAATAATCAACTAAAATTAGGTATGTGTAGTTGCTTTAGGGAAAAAATAGGGGTAAAGCAGCAGGCAATTTTGGTTTTCTGTATCTAATCTTGCACAATTAGATGACTATTTAAGCTATGTACGTTTATTTATTTGGTAAAAACAAAAATTGGCATGAGGGAAGGGTGGGGGTTGAGAAATCAGTTATAGCTCTTTGTATAGCCCCAATCCTAACATGAATCTCTTTTATAAAGGCATTCAAACATTTCCCAAACTATTCTCACAATCAATTCCTCCTTTAACCTTAGTTAGTTCTGAAATAGCAAAGGCTGGTAACAAGATGACAGATGATTCAGCAGCTGCTCTGAAAATGTTCACATGCTACTAGCTTTTGAGAATTCATTAGTCATTCACTAGATGGGGCTAACACACTGTTGAGAGTGACAACGAACTACAGTATTTTATTTCTAAGTAATACATATTTGACTTAAATTCTGTAGATTTGCTAAATGGACATTTGAGATTAGACATGTGTGCATGCACAGTCGCTTCAGTCGTGTTCGACTCTGTGCGATGCTATGGACTGTAGCCCACCAGGCTCCTCTTCCATGGGATTCTCCAGGCAAGAATACTGGAGTGGGTTGCTGTGCCCTCCTCCAGAGGATCTTCCTGACCCAGGTATCAAACCCATGTCACAAGCCTGATGCATTGGCAGGAGTTCTTGACCACTAATTCCACCTGGGAAACCCTTGAGATTAGATAACATATTACATAAATTCGATTATTTTGTAAATACAGAAGAATTTTGCATGTAATTGCAAAAGCAAAGTATTATTATAGAATCTTAAGTTTAAAAGAAACTTTGGTAAATATCTAGTCAAACTCTCTGATTGTGTGTATAGGAAAACTGTAGTCCAAACATAAAGCCCTTGCCTTCCACAGAGCCTAGTTTTGTTGTCCAGTCGCTTGGTTGTGTCTGACTCTCTGCAACCATATGGAATGCAGCACACCTGGCTTCCCTGTCCGTCTCTGAGTTTGCTCAGACTCGTGTCCATTGAGTTGGTGATGCCATCCAACTATCTCATCCTCCTGCCCTCAATCTTTCCCAGCATCAGGGCCTTTTCCAATGAGTCAGCTCTTTGCTTCAAGTGGCCAAATTTTAGACCCTAGTATAGCAGCCAAGGGCTTCCCAGGTGGCTCAGTAGCTAAAGAAACTACCTGCAATGCAGGAGATGCAGGAGACACAGACTCCATCCCTGGACTGGGAAGGTCCCCTGGAGGAAAGCACGACAACCCACTCCAGTATTCTTGTCTAGAAAATTCCATGGACAGAGGAACCTGACAGGCTACAGTCTATGGGGTCACAAAGAGTCGGACCCAACTGGAAGGACAGAGCATGCAGATAGTGGCCAAACTAAAGACCCAAATCTGAAAGTCCACCAGCTTGGGGCATGTAGGCAATCAGTTTAACAAATACACACTGTCATTGGGCCGGACCCAGGGTTTAAGAAAGGTAAATGAAATAAAATTCTGCCTCAAAAGGAACAAACAAATGAGAAAGGTAAATGTCCAGCAGGTACAAGGGAGTTAGCAAAACTTAGGGTGGGAGGAGTGCTATTAGAAGAGGGGCTGCTGTGTGTTCAGTGTGTAAGCTTCCAAATTAAGACTTAGTCACGGTTTCCTAGGAAATTCAGTTTTAAGAAGCGTAGGCTGATTCCACCGGGATATGAAAGCAGGAGGGTTGAAGAGATGCAAGTGCGAAGTGCTAAATTGCCTCAGTCATGTCCGACACTTTTGTGACCCCGTGGACTGTAGCCTGCACCCTCCTCTGTTCATGCAATTTCCCAGGCAAGAACACTGGAGTGGGTTTCCATTTCCTTCTCCAGGGATCTTCCCAACCTAGGGATCAATGAAAGGGCTGCATTTAAACACTTTTATAGAGAGAAAACTTATTTCAGCATGGCAATATATAAACTTCATAATGTTTAATTTTATTAAAGCAAGATTTATTTTACCTTTACCAAGATATCTTTACCACCTAATAGGCGAACACTTGTTAAAACTTGGTATCCTCCATATTGATGAATTTGCAGAGAAACACCCCATTCATATGCATTTACTACTGATGGGAATCTAAATTGGCTGAGGTTTGTCACTATAAAATTGCAAGTATATATTCCATTGACTTATTATTTCAATTTCCAAAACTTATCTTAAACATTGATTTATGTAAATTTGCAAAGCCATATGGTAGTAATATATATATATATATATATATATATATAATGAAAAACATTTGAAACTAAATACCTAACAATTGTGAATTGGATAAAGAAATGTTATATTAATCTCTCTCTGAGTTGCTCATCCATCGTTATATTTCCTAGGACCCATTCTTTATTCATCTACCTGTAAATAGAAAAGAGTTCTAGCAGCCACTTCACACAGCAATGGTACCCTCCTTCTCCTAAGTTGATCGGACCAGCGATGGACCTCTGTGCCCCAAACTGGAGCTTTTCCTCAGAATTTAGAATCATAATTGAGAGTAAAAAGTTAATGTTTGCACGTGTGTTCCATCACTTCTGTCATGTCTGACTCTTTGTGACCCCATGGACTGTAGCCAGCCAAGCTTCTCTGTCCATAGGATTCTCCAGGTAAAAATACTGGAATGGGTTGCCACGCCCTCCTCCAGAGTATCTTCCTGACTCAAGGATCAAACCTGTGTCTCCTGCGTCTCCTACATTGCAGGCGAATTCTTTACCATTGAGCCACCGTGGAAGCCCCTAATAATGTGCATATTTGAGTTCCATTACCATATACACTTTCTGTTCTATGAACTGTGTAGTCAATGTGAGCCATTCTGCAAGGAAATGGGGGTGAGGGATTATAAAGATGATGCCTGGATAAAACCATGGGTGTGGACTCAAGTCTTTGCATGCTTGCTCTTAAGACCACAGCACTGTTCCCCTGTTCTTGATTACATGAGAAAGTGTTGCTTTGTTATAACATAGTGATACTTTTGAATCAGTTGGCTCAAAATGTATTTTTCTATCTTGCAATAAAATAAGCCATATATATATATATATATATACACATATCCCTGAAGGGCAGTGCTATGCATCTATCAGGGAATACCATACACACATATTTAAATGGAAATATGTCCAAAGTATGTAAGTTAGAAAAGCAAATAGCAGAGCAGTGTGTAGCATTCCATTAGAATCAACCTCGCTACCCCTAAGCTACTTGAAATATACAAAGTTCAATATCCTTTTAACACCCATATCCCACCTTATGAAGGATTGACTCCTACCCTCCATTACTGAGTCTCAGTCTGACTAACTAAATGCTGACCTATCCTCCTGCAAAGAAAATCATTTGAGATGCCACACTGAGGAAGACATAGATCTTGTTCGTGGAAAGCCTGGCAAAGAATTAAATATAGAAATATATATATATCTAGAGAGAGACTTGTTCATAGAAAGGGTGGCAAGGAATTGAATATTTTCATCAGATCTGATGAAGCTATGCTTACATTACACATTATCCGTGTTGCCTGGAAACAAACCTGAAAATATTCAGCCTGTAGGTCTCCATATTAAGGGAAATGTTTCCCTTGAGTGCTTGACCTCTTGTCAGTGAAATATATTCTTTCAGGAGAAAGTTCTAGGATGCAGAATCTGGATGAATCATCACCCTTCTGGGTTTAGGAATTCCAGCAACCAAATAGTCTAGGTTGCTCATATGCTTTTAATTTAATCAAAGTATGCAGCAAACACATGCCCTGCACATAAAGCACACAAAATAAGTTGTTGTTGGATTCCATCCCTGCATCACATAATTGAAATCTTCTATAAAGTTGTTCAGTCATTTCACCAATTCTTGGCACAATAACCATTTCTCTTTGTGAGCAGTATTTTCCAACTATTTTAGCCCATGAAACACTTCCATCTTTTTAACCATTTGGAACACTTATTGGGGGTCAGAAAAAGGGTATTGCCAAAAACAAACTCACCCATTTGTACACACTCTTCCCGCTATAACAGAGATTAATTATTTTAGGAGATTATGGAAATAATATAGATTTGGATTCAGTGAATCTGGCTTCAAAACATGTTTTAAAAAGTGCCCACAAGGTGACAAGTCGTTTCACTTCTCTGTGACACAGTGAATTCATTAGTTAATAAATAAAGTGTTGGACACTACTGAGTGACTAACTACCTATAATAATAATAAATGGATAACTTGACTGGGTATTTCATGTGAGACTCTGTCCTAAGCACTTTTCATGTACTAACTTATTTGACTCTCATCAAAAGCTTTATAAGTTGTAATTACTAAACTTTCACGGGTGAAGAATCTGAGGCACTGAAAGGCGAGTAACTTGGACATAGTCACACAGTTATACCCAGCACATCCAAGATTTGAACCCAGGGAAGTATGATACAGAGGCTACATACTGAGCAATCTCAGAGTTCAAAATGGAATTAGTACATGTTCAAAAGGTTTTTCTAAGGTTTAAATGAAAGTTGTGGTTGTTGTTTAGTTGCTAAGTCCATGTCTGACTCATCTGTGATGCCATGGACTGAAGAAACCCTCCAGGCTTGTCCCTTTGTGGGGTTTCCCAGGTGAGAATAATGGGAAATGGTTGCTATTTCCTTCTCCAAGGGATCTTCCCAACCCAGGGATTGAACCCCTGTCTCTTGTATTGGCAGGCAGATTCTTTACCACTGAGCCACCAGAGAAGCCCTAAAATGAGACAGTATATCTAAAATACTCAAGACAAAAGTGCTTGGCAAAGTAGAAAATCAGTAATATTAGTTGTCTTAATAATTTGCAATTTGATAATACATAAAAGTCATCCCATTGTTCCTATTGGTTAACTTATATCTTCATCAGTCTCAGTTAAAAAAAAAAAAAATAAGAGAGGAAAAAAAAGAGAGGATTGATTCTAATACCTAAATTAGTGGCATTCCTTTATAATTTTCACATCTGATATATCATCTGCACTAATTTTGACTTCAGTGAAAGAGTAGAAAAGATAAAATTTCTAGTCAATATTTAGGACACTGAAATCCAGCAAGATTCTGTGGGGCCCCAGGGACAGACACCCCCATCTCAGGTTCCCTCACCTCTTGTTTGTAGATAAGCTTTAGCTTCCCAGGCCTTCCCTGAGTTCCAAAAAGAAAACTTGAATCAGAAAAGTTTTTTTTAAAAATGTAGAAACAAAATAAAACAATCAAGCAAAGCAATAATATTAGCCATAAAACAAAGTCAAGGACATTTGTTTTCTCCTTAAGAGCTGTAGATAGTGTCTTAAACTGTATCCTTGAGTTGTTTTGCAGATAATAAAACCCCCACCAGGTGGAAAAGGTTAACTGCCTGCTGACCACCAGCCTGTAGACCCCAGTCAAGCTGGAACCATAAGTCTAATGATAAATATTCTCAAAGAATCAAATCCTGCAAGAGCTGATCACACATCTTGTGACCCTCTCCCTCAGACTGTCCTTAAAAACCCTTCCCTGGCGTGCTGCAATTCATGGGGTCGCAAAGAGTCGGACACTGAGCGACTGAACTGAGCTAACTGAACTAAAAACATACTGGGGACTCCCAGGTGGCGCTAGTAGTAAAGAACTTGCCTGCCAATTCAGGGGATGTAAGAGATACATAGGTTCTATCCCTGGTCAGGAAGATCCCCTGGGATAGTTAATGGTAACCCACTCCAGTATTCTTGCCTGGAAAATTCTATGAGCAGAGAAACCTGGCAGGCTGCAGTCCATGGAGTCGCAGAGTCAGACCCAACTGTAGTGACATAGCATGCATGCAAAAGCCACTGGGGAGTTCAGGTCTTTTAAACAAAAGCAGCCTTACTTGGCACCTCGCAATAAATTGTACCTTCCTTCACCACAGTGTAGTGTCAGTAGACTGGCTTTGCCACACATAGGGTGAGCAGACTCAAGTTTGGTTCCAAGACAACACCAAGCTAAGCAATGCTAAATAGTTTGCCTCCTTCCAACATCAAGGAAATGGTTAGTGCCAGGAGTTTTCCTTCATTCTTTGGGCCGGAAGTTTCACTCCATAATATTGAAGAAACCACAACAGATAGCACTGAGACATGGAAGCTCAGGTGACAAGCAGCTTCTGAGAGCAATAAAAGGCACTGTCATATTACACTGTACAAATTATAAGTAGTAAGGTCGAAGCTGTATTCTGTTGGAATACAGCTCATAAAATCCTCATTGCCATCAAAGTTACAATTTCAATCATCCTTTTGGATTAAGGAAGAGGAAAACATCGTTTAAAATTGGGCACAGTGTAAATGATGTCTACAACCATGATTGTTATAGTTCTGTAAGTTAATTTGTACAAAATACAGTAAAGAAAGAGTCTGAGCAACTAAACAAGATTAAGAAGTTGGTTTAATAGTTCATTTTTACCTGTCAATGAAAAAAAATCTGTTGCCATGGAAATGAGGTAAGCCATCCCTTGGAAAATAATTTTTTTACTAGAATGAAGATACATTCTGTAATAGGTAAATCTTAAAGATGGGCTTTTGGGAGGCTTCCTTGGTGGCTCAGCTGGTAAAGAACACACTTTCCTAATGCAGGGGACACAGGAGACCTCGGGTTCAATCCCTGGGTCAGGAAGATCCCCTGGAGAAGGAAAGACAATCTGCTCCAGTAGTCTTGTCTGGAAAATCGCATGGACATAGGAGCCAAGCAGACCACAGTCCATGAAGTTGCAAAGAGTCAGACACAACTGAGCACAACACAGACAAAAATGTTTTATATTTTTGTAGTTGACTAATTTAGCTGAATTTAAATAAAAGCATGATAATGACTATATTAAAGATAGTTGAAAACAGTAAAAGAGTAAGTTGGAATTCCAGGAAAGGTGAAAGGGGACAGTGTTGCATAGTGGTTAAACATCTGTGCACAAAACTATCCGAATTTAAACTGAGGCTTCGTCTGTCATTTGCTCTGTTTCTTTAAGGGGACTACTTAAAAATTCTAGATCTCAAACTCCTTACAGATAAAGTGGCAGTGAATGATAGATGTACCTTTGAGTTATTATCAGGTCATAGAGAGTTAATGCCATAATCTCCTATAACATCCAAAGGAGAGTACAAGCAACATAAAAATTCTCAGTAAGTATCCATTACCACCAGGATGACTTCATCTGAGTTTGAGAATAGTCAACTTCAATATATTGAAGAAGAGATGAGATCATCCAGGTAAAATGCCTAGAGTAAGAAAATGAATTAGGAGATTCTTGAATAATTCTGAATTAAAGGAATGGATGATGAACTCAGGTCACATGGAGAGACTACTAAAGAGGAAATTTAAGAAGCAGGGGAAACTATTGAAGAAGATAGAGTCATGCAAACCAGCTGTTTCAATAGCTAGCAAATTCTACAGAGATGCCAAGGCAAGTCCTGAACAATTCGTTTTCCCACAAGTTTCTTTGAAACCAGTGTGTTTCCAGCTTGATTGGGATATAGTTTACATAAAATAAAACTCAGCCATTTTAAGTGTATAATCTGATGACTTTGGCAATTGTATGTAGTCATATAACTGCTGTTAAAGGAGAATTTTTAAATAGCAAATTCATGACTCTACAGATGTAAAATGAACATTTGTCAAAGATTTTACTTAACTCAGTAATTAATGAGATAACCAGAAAGATATTACAACCAGTTCAAAGGAGAATAAAAAACAGACTGATAAATGCAAAAATGACAAAACTGGTAGATGACTAGACTTTAACCTATTACTTTTCACCCTACAAAATTTGCATTTCTGTGAGCAAGAATCATTTGCCTTATTAGTTTTCTACAGGTTACAGAGTTTGAAAAAAAAAAAGCTCAAAGAAAATGAAAGACACAAACTCCACAGAATTAAATAACCCAGAAAGATGTACTCTAAGTAATGATTAGTTGACTACTGAAAATACCCAGTAATCCCCACCCTGGAATTTTTTTCCAGCTTTATTGAGATACAGTTCATATGAAACATTGTGTAAGTTTAAGGCTTACAACATGATGATTTTATATATATATATATATATATGTATGTATTTTAAAAATTGTCTTCAGTCAACAGAATCAGCTGATATGACACAAATGTGTGGCCATTCAACTGATTATTGACCAGATGTTATTCAGTCACTCAGTCGTGTCCGACTCTTTGCAACCCCATAGACTGCACTATGTCAGGCCTCCCTGTCCATCACCATCTCCCAAAGATTGCCCAAACTCACGTCCACTGAGTTGGTGATGCCATCTAACCATCTCCTCCTCTCTCGTCCTCTTCTCCTCCTGCCTTCAATCTTTCCCAGCATCAGGGTCTTTTCTAATGAGTTAGCTCTTCACATCAAGTGGCCAAAGTTTTGGAGCTTCAGCTTCAGCATCAGTCCTTCCAATGAATACTCAGGACCGATTTCCTCTAGGACTGACTTGTTGGCTCTCCTTGCAGTCCAAGAGACTCTCAAGAGTCTTCTCCAACACCACAGTTCAAAAGCATCAATTCTTCGGAGCTCAGGTTTCTTTATGGTCCAACTTTCACATCTATACGTGATTACTGGAAAAACCATAGCTTTGACTATATAGATCTATGCTGGCAAAGTAATGCCTCTGCTTTCTAATATGCCATCTAGGTTTGTCATTGTTTTCTTCCAAAGAGCAAGTGTCTTTAAATTTCATGGCCGCAGTCACCATCTGCAGTGATTTTTGAACCCAAGAAAATAAAGTGTCAGTATTTCCAGTTTCCCCATCTATTTGCCCCAAAGTGATAGGACTGGATGCCATAATCTTCATTTTTTTTAATGTTGAGTTTTAAGCCAGCTTTTTCACTCTTGCAAATCAGCCATGTAAGCCCATTTTTCTGTTAGAATACACTTTAATTTCTTTTTCATAACATATTTTTTAGATATATTTCACATAATTTACAACTCCCTCATTTAATGAATACACTTCAATGGTTTCTGGTATATTCACAGAGCTGTGCAACCATTACCACAATCAATTTTAGAACATTTTTATTACCCTCAAAAGAAATCTCATACTCATTAGAAGTCAATCTCCTTTTATCCTAGCCCCTTCCAATCCCTGCTGCTGCTAAGTTCCTTCAGTCGTGTCCGACTCTGCGCAACCACATAGACAGCAGCCCAACAGGCTCCCCCGTCCCTGGGATTCTTCAGGCAAGAACACTGGAGTGGGCTGCTATTTCCCTCTCCAATGCATGAAAGTAAAAAATGAAAGTGAAGTCACTCAGTGTCCAACTCTTCATGACCCCATGGACTGCAGCCTACCAGGCTCCTCCATCCACGGGATTTTCCAGGCAAGAGTACTGGAGTGGGGTGCCATCACCTTCTCCGATCCCTAGGCAACCACCAATCTGTATTCTGGCCCTAAAATCTAGAGTTGCCTATCCTGAACACTTCATGCAAACAGACTTATAGAATAAATGTGGTCTTTTGTGACTGATTACTTTAACCATATTTTTAAGATTTCTCCATGTGACAGCGTGGTCAATATTCCATTTTCTATTCTTATTGAGTAATATTACATTGTAGGAGAACTTCCTTGGTGGTGCAGTGGTTCAGAATCCGCCTTGCAGTGCAGGGGAAGCAGGTTCCATCGCTGGTCCAGGAACTAAGATCCCACATGCCACAGGACAACTAAGCCTGCACACTGCAAGTTACTGAGCCCGTGAGCTCTGGAGCCGGTGCACTGCAACAAAAGATCCCGCTTGCCACAACCAAGACCCGATGCATCCAAATAAATATTTGTTTAAAATTCCAGTGTAAGGGTGTACCACTTTATCCAGTCATCAGATAATGAACATCTGTGTTATTCTACATTTTGTCTATGGTGAATAATGATATGAATATTCATGTACAAAATTTTGTGTGTACATGTTTTTCTTTCTCTCCTTACACAACTAAAGTGAAACTGCTGTGTCATCAGGTGCCTTCTATGTCTAATCTTTTGAGGAACTCCCAGATGGTTTTTAAAGTTCACCATTGTACGTTCTCATCATCAGGCATAAGGGCTCCGATTTCTCCTTCTCTGGTTCCCGCTGATAAACTCGCTAGCATGAATTTAGTTTGTTGCTCTGGTGGAGCCACCAGCCTCCTCTTAACTGTTGTTGTTTAGTTGCTAAGTTGTGTCCAACTCTTCTACTACCCCATGGACCATAGCCCACCAGCCTCCTCCATCCATGGGATTCCCCGGCAAGAATACTGGAGTGGCTTGCCATTTCCATCTCTAGGGAATTTTCCTGACTCAGGGATCTTGAANCCCATCTATTTGCCCCAAAGTGATAGGACTGGATGCCATAATCTTCATTTTTTTTAATGTTGAGTTTTAAGCCAGCTTTTTCACTCTTGCAAATCAGCCATGTAAGCCCATTTTTCTGTTAGAATACACTTTAATTTCTTTTTCATAACATATTTTTTAGATATATTTCACATAATTTACAACTCCCTCATTTAATGAATACACTTCAATGGTTTCTGGTATATTCACAGAGCTGTGCAACCATTACCACAATCAATTTTAGAACATTTTTATTACCCTCAAAAGAAATCTCATACTCATTAGAAGTCAATCTCCTTTTATCCTAGCCCCTTCCAATCCCTGCTGCTGCTAAGTTCCTTCAGTCGTGTCCGACTCTGCGCAACCACATAGACAGCAGCCCAACAGGCTCCCCCGTCCCTGGGATTCTTCAGGCAAGAACACTGGAGTGGGCTGCTATTTCCCTCTCCAATGCATGAAAGTAAAAAATGAAAGTGAAGTCACTCAGTGTCCAACTCTTCATGACCCCATGGACTGCAGCCTACCAGGCTCCTCCATCCACGGGATTTTCCAGGCAAGAGTACTGGAGTGGGGTGCCATCACCTTCTCCGATCCCTAGGCAACCACCAATCTGTATTCTGGCCCTAAAATCTAGAGTTGCCTATCCTGAACACTTCATGCAAACAGACTTATAGAATAAATGTGGTCTTTTGTGACTGATTACTTTAACCATATTTTTAAGATTTCTCCATGTGACAGCGTGGTCAATATTCCATTTTCTATTCTTATTGAGTAATATTACATTGTAGGAGAACTTCCTTGGTGGTGCAGTGGTTCAGAATCCGCCTTGCAGTGCAGGGGAAGCAGGTTCCATCGCTGGTCCAGGAACTAAGATCCCACATGCCACAGGACAACTAAGCCTGCACACTGCAAGTTACTGAGCCCGTGAGCTCTGGAGCCGGTGCACTGCAACAAAAGATCCCGCTTGCCACAACCAAGACCCGATGCATCCAAATAAATATTTGTTTAAAATTCCAGTGTAAGGGTGTACCACTTTATCCAGTCATCAGATAATGAACATCTGTGTTATTCTACATTTTGTCTATGGTGAATAATGATATGAATATTCATGTACAAAATTTTGTGTGTACATGTTTTTCTTTCTCTCCTTACACAACTAAAGTGAAACTGCTGTGTCATCAGGTGCCTTCTATGTCTAATCTTTTGAGGAACTCCCAGATGGTTTTTAAAGTTCACCATTGTACGTTCTCATCATCAGGCATAAGGGCTCCGATTTCTCCTTCTCTGGTTCCCGCTGATAAACTCGCTAGCATGAATTTAGTTTGTTGCTCTGGTGGAGCCACCAGCCTCCTCTTAACTGTTGTTGTTTAGTTGCTAAGTTGTGTCCAACTCTTCTACTACCCCATGGACCATAGCCCACCAGCCTCCTCCATCCATGGGATTCCCCGGCAAGAATACTGGAGTGGCTTGCCATTTCCATCTCTAGGGAATTTTCCTGACTCAGGGATCTTGAACCCAGGTCTCCTGAATTGGCAGGCAGATTCTTTACCACTAGCCACCAGGGATGCCCCCTCTTAATGACTTACCACCGAAATCCCCATTGTTTCTCAAGGCCCCTTTAGGCTTGCATTCCTTGCACTCTGTTTCCAAAGAGGTCAGTTCCTTTCAGGGGAGCCTTAGAGCTCTCTTCTGGACTGCCTCTCTCAGCCTCTGCTCCAGAGCTGGGAAGCAGCGACAGTGGCCTGTTCTCTGAGTTACGTCTTGGCTTTATGATGTAGGCACTGGACAGGATGGTAACCTTCCCTCTTCTAAGCTTGTATCTCTCAGTAGGGAACCTCCATCCTACCTGTGAGCTGAGGCAGGGGCAATGAAGGCCCAAATGTTTCCAGCCTGCTGCACAGCCCCTCCTGGCATAGACTCTCCCCACTGTGAGCGGCGGCTCGGGGGAAGAAGGAGGCTCTTGACTCTTGGCCATACTGTCCTGGAATTTGCCCTTTCCCACATGGAGGTGATGAGAAGTACCAGGGGCCTGCCCTTCCTGGAAAGATTCCACGGTCTTGACTAGGAGCTGGGAGCAGAAGGAACCCCCATGTTCTCAGCCACATCAGCCCAGAGCAAAGCCTCCATCACACCCAGCTTGGCTGGGACAGGGTTTGGCTCAAGCAGCATAGACTATCTTTTTGTAGAGATTTAGTAGATTTCCTTGAGTAAATATTTCTCCATATTCACACCTGGACAGGGGGTGGGGGAGAAGGAAAAAGTGAGAAGATTTGGGAGATTAGGACTGACACATATACAGTGCCATGTATAAAATAGATAGCTAGTGGGAAGTGTGGGAAATAAAACCCACTGGCCCAAACCTAAAGAATGGACTTGGGAACAGGAAGTGCAGTGGGAAGTGAGGCTTTATTGATGGTCTTGCAAGATTGGATGTCCGGTGGTCAGACACACACCCATGGCGGTTACCACAACATTTCATATTCTGGCACGCAAGTCCCTTCCCCAGTTCCTCACTGGTACTGAGTACTACGGGGTGAACAGTCTTGCTGAATGTCACTTAGGTTCATCCCCTTCCTCTTTATTGGCTGCTCCTCTCAAAGTCTTGTTTCCCCCTGTCCTGTACACTTATTCCCTCTCTTATGTTTTGAATTCACCACTAGAATGAGCCCGCCCCAAACCCCTAAGCATTCCACTTTCCCTTTGTTTCCCCAGACTTTTCCCCTTTGTAACCTTTAGGGCTAATACATCAGCAAGCCGTCACTCAAAGCTAGCTAACCTTGAAAATGGACCACTTTGAGTTTTTATTTCTAACAGGAAGATGCTGTATAGCCCAAAAGCTCAGATCAGTGCTCTGTGGTGACGAGACTGGAGGGATGAGGGATGGGGTAGAAGGGAGCTCCAGGAGGGAGGGGATATATGTATGCATATAGCTGACTCACTTCATTGTACAGCAGAAACTAATGTTAAGCAATTACACCCCAACAAAAAAGAGTCAAAAATCAACAGCAAAAATAATTTAAATTAAAATTTTTTTCACTGTTTTCTTTATACATTGAGGACAATTTCCAGAGATTTAAATCTTCAACTTTTTAAAATAATCTTACCAATTATAATTGACTCCTTGGAAATGGTCCACAAACTTCCTCTCACTATCACTCTGGAAGTAGAACTTCCCTTCAATTCTATTATACATCAAAAATTATAACTATAATGGTGATTTTTAAATTGTATATTCATATTGAGTTTATCCTCTGTAAATTCACACAAAAAATTTTTATATGAATGATATTAAATTGACAGAATATTTTGTTTTTGCCTGATGCATTAAAAAAAGATATTTAACACTCTTCAGTTCAGTTCGGTTCAGTCACTCAGTCATGTCCAACTCTTTGTAACCCCAAGGACTGCAGCATGCCAGGCCTCTATGTCCATCACCAACTCCCAGAGTTTACTCAAACTCATGTCCATTGAGTTGGTGATGCCCTCCAACCATCTCATCCTCTGTCATCCCCTTCTCCTCCCACCTTCTATCTTTCCCAGCATCAGGGTCTTTTCAAATGAGTCAGTTCTTCCCATCCAGTGGCAAAGTATTAGAGCTTCAGCTTCAGCATCAGTCCTTCCAATGAATATTCAGGACTGATTTCCTTTAGGATAGACTGATTGGATCTCCTTGCAGTCCAAGGGACCCTCAAGTGTCTTCTCCAAGACCACATTTCAAAAACATCAATTCTTCAACACTCAGGATAGCTCAGTTGGTAAAGAATCTGCCTGCATGAGGGAGATCTGGGTTCGATCCCTGGGTTGGGAAGATCCCCTGGAGAAGGAAAGGGCTCCCCGCTTCAGTATTTCAGCCTGGAGAATTCCATGGACTATATAGTCAGACACAACTGAGTGACTTTCACTTCATTTAGCACTGGCAATCCATTCCAGTACTCTTGCCTGGAAAATCTCATGGATGGAGGAGCCTGGTAGGCTGCAGTCCATGGGGTCGCTAAGAGTCAGACATGACTGAATGACTTCACTTTCACTTTTCACTTTCATGCATTGGAGAAGGAAATGGCAACCCACTCCAGAGTTCTTGCCTGGAGGATTCCAGGAACAGGGAGCCTGGGGGGTGCATTCTATGAGGTCACACAGAGTCGGACACGACTGAAGTGATTTAGCAGCAGCAGCACTCTTAAGGTGATATATTTACCAATGGGTGGTATATTAACCAAAGGGTGGTATATTCATAATTGAACTTTGAAGAGAACTCTCACTTATTCCTATACCACATTTCATTCTAATTTTTAAAGGGTGACAGGAAGTTCAAATAACAGTTAATTTATTTAAGTGGGAGGAAAAAAAAAAACAACCTGTCTCAAGGTGAAAGAAGAGTTATTAGCAGAGTTGCTTTAAATTTCCTTTTGTCCCAAAGTGCAATCACACCACTTAGTAGTTTTCTAGGTCCTTTCAATTGCAAAACCCACATTAGCAGTAATTTAACACTAATAGCTTATTGATTAATGCATAGCCCCCTGGGCATATTGTCTAATCTATTCAAATAAACCTCAACTCTGAAAAACACAAAGGGCTTATGTACAAAATTATCATATTCTAAGGAATTCTCACAAATAAGAAATTATCATATTCTAAGGAATGCTGACAAAGATCCATCTAGTCAAAGCTATCTACGGTTTTTCTAATAATCATGTATGGATGTGTAAGTTGGATCATAAAGAAGGCTGAATTCCAAAGACTTGATGCTTTTGAAATGTGGCATTGGAGAACACACTTGATAATCCCTTGGATTGCAAGGAGATCCAACCAATCCATCCTAAAGGAAATCAGTTCTGAATATTCATTGGAAGGACTGATGCTGAAGCTGAAGCTCCAAAACTTTGGCCACTTGATGTGAAGAGCTGACTCATTAGAAAAGACCCTGAGGCTGGGAAAGATTGAAGGCAGGAGGAGAAGGGGATGAGAGAGGAGGAGATGGTTAGATGGCATCACCAACTCAATGGACATGAGTCTGAGGAAGCTCCAGGAGTTGGTGATAGAGAGGGAAGCCTGGCATGATGCAGTCTATGGGGTCACAAAGAGTTAGGCACGGCCGAGTAACTGAACTGAAGGAATTCCTGTCATCAAACAATAATCCTTTTCTCTATTTCCTTGGATTAGCACTCAGCTGATCCCCTAAGGCTCTGTGTGTGTGTCTGTGTGTGTGTGTCTGTGTGTGTGTGTCTGTGTGTATGCATGTGTGTGGACAGGTTCCTCTGTCCGTGGGCTTTTCCAGGCAAGAATGCTGGAGTGGGTTGCCCTTTTCTATTCTAGGGAATCTTCCAACCCAGGGATCAAACCCGCATCTCTTGTGTCTCCTACATTAGCAAATGTATTCTTTACTACTGTGCTAACTGGGAATCCCAAACTGACAATTAAGCTAGATTTTTTTTCTTGGTGTTTTCCCAATTCCCCTGGTTACATTTTTTTTTCCTTTAGCTCCTAGCATTCCTTTCACTAAAGATGTCATCAGATAGGCCAACTTCACTGCAGAATGTCTCCATGTTTCAAAATTACTCTTCCACAACTGATTTCTATCTCTATTTACCCCAATTTAACTGACTAGTGCACTAAGTCACATTAAGTTGTAAGTGGACAAAAAAGTTTATTGCTTTACTCACACCAAGCTCCTCCGTCCATGGGATTTTCAAAGCAAGAGTACTGGAGTGGGTTGCCATTTCCTTCTCCAATTTCTATTTTTTTATGGAGATAAAGCTCAATATGCAAGGTATCAACACAAAAAAAATGCTGATGCTAAGAGTTCAAAGATAAATGAAACAAAAATTTGTGATTTCAATGAAGCGATAACCTAGTAAGAAAGATTTTTTTCATAATATCTAGCATTTTTGGAGCTTCTGCTTTGTACCAAGTAATGTGCTAAGTGGTTTATTTACATTATCTTTCTTAAAATTCATGGAAACTTGTTAAGGTGGATATGACTATATTCTCTGTTATACATGAGTAAACTGAATCTCAAAAAGCAAAATCATGTATCTAAGAAGATGCCAATCCAGGCTTTGAACCTATATCCATCTGTCCCCAAAGCCAACATGAATAACACTTGTGCTACCAAAATAAGACAAAACAAAACCTTATATAAGAAAAAAGCACTTACTATGTCCTAAGCACTTTGTTGGGCTTCACTAGTGGCTCAAATAGTAAAGCATCTGCCTGCAATGCAGGAGACCTGGATTTGATACTTGGGAGCATCCTTCCCCTGGAGAAGGAAATGGCAACGCATTCCAGTATTCTTGCCTGGAGAATTCCATGGGCAGAACATTTGGCGGGCTATAGTCCATGGAGTCGCAAAGAGTCAGACATGTCTGAGTAATTAACACACGAGCACTATGTTGATTGTTTTAAGTTTCATCAAAATTAATACTCATTCAGTTCAGTTCAGTTCAGTCATTCAGTCATGTCCAACTCTTTGTGACCCCATGAATACCAGCACGCCAGGCCTCCTTGTCCATCACCAATTCCCAGAGTTCACTCAAACTCATGTTCATCGAGTCAGTGATGTCATCCATCCATTTCATCCTCCATTTTCCCCTTCCCCTCCTGCCCCCAATCCCTCCTACCATCAGAGTCTTTTCCAATGAGTCAACTCTTCGCATGAGGTGGCCA
>SJYV01016878.1:0-12912 GCA_006410875.1 Neotragus pygmaeus | reverse complement strand
TCATCCTCTGTCGTCCCCTTCTCCCACCTTCAATCTTGCCCAGCATCAGAGCCTTTTCCAAGGAGTCAGTTCTTCCCATCAGGTGGCCAAAGTATTGGAGTTTTCAGCTTCAGCATCAGTCTTTCCGGTGAATATCAGGACTTATTTCCTTTAGGACTGATTGGTTTGATCTCCTTGCAGTCCAAAGGACTCTCAAGAGTTTTCTCCGTGCTGTGCTAAGTCTCTTCAGTCGTGTCCAACTCTGTCACCCCATGGACTGTAGTCCACCAGGCTCCTCTGTCCATGGGGATTCTCCAGGCAGGAATACTGGAGTGGGTTTCCAGGCCCTTCTCCAGGGGATCTCCCTGATCCCCAGGGATCGAGTCCATGTCTCTTACATCTCCTGGTTTTAACCCCTAGCGCCACCTAAGAATTGGGAATGGGAGACGCTGAATCTGGGTGAGGGGACCCCGAGGTGTCAAGACTAAGTATTCTAGCTGCTTGTTGTAAGAGTTATTGTAGAGAAAACTGGCCCTCCACCCTGTTGTGTCGGGGAAATCTCTCAGAGTAACCAGTGCTCAAAGTGGGTCCTTGAACATATTTATTGAGTCTTTGCAAGATGCTAGGTGCTATCCAAGGGGAATAGACCAAGATCCCTGCCCTTGCATCGAAGAAGCACGTGGCTTACTGCTGATAACATTAGTTATGTTGTGTTAAATGGAGTTAGTGAAATGTTAGAAGATGTCAAATACCACGGGGACAAATTCCCTCGTGGTCCAGTGGTTAAGAATCTGCCTGCCAATGCAGGGGACACAGGTTCGATCCCTGGTCCGGGAAGACTCCACATGCCTCAGGACAGCAAAGCACACATCCCACAGCTACTGAAGCCTGCACTCGTAGAGCCTGTGTTTCACAAGAGAAGCCAGCCCAGTTGAAGAGTAGCCCCCGTTGGTCGTAACAAGAGAAAGCCATGCACAGCAGTGAAAGACCCAGCACAGCCAGAAGTGAATACATAAATTTCAAAGAAAAGGTATATATATTTTTAAAAAGCTATGGGGGAAAAATAGATCTGGGTAAAAAAGATTGGAAATTCTGGGAGAGAATGGTTTCTGTATTCAATAGGGTAGACAGGGTAAACATCACTAAGAAGGTGGAATTTAAGCAAAGATTTGAAGAAAGAGAGGGAGTGAGTAAGATTTTTCTGGAGGGAAAACACAAGGACAGAACAGCCTGTGGCAGGAGCATGTCTAAGATGTTTGAGGAATAACCAGGAGTGAAGGGAGGAATGAGAACAGACAAAGCCAGGGAGGTTGTTCCTCAGTCACTCAGTCATGTCTGACTCTTTGTGACCCCATGGGCTGCAGCACGCCAGGCTTCCCTGTCCTTCACTATCTCCTGGAGTTTGCTCAGACTCATATCCATTGAGTTGATAATGCGTCCAACCATCTCATCCTTTGTCTGCCCCTTCTCTTCCTGCTGTCAATCTCTCCCAGCATCAGGGTCTTTTCCAATGAGTAGGCTTTTCACATCAGGTGGCTAAAATATTGGAGTTTCAACCTTGGCATCAGTCCTTCCAATGAAGATTTGGGACTGATTTCCTTTAGGACTGACTGGTTTGATCTCCTTGCTTTTCAAGGGACTCTCAAGAATCTTCTCCAGCACCACAGTTCAAAAGTATAAATTGTTTGGCACTTAGCCTTCTTTATGGTCCAACTCTCCCATCTGTACATGACTACTGGAAAAACCATAACTTTAACTATGTGGATGTGGACCTTTGTTGGCAAAGTGATGTCTCTGCTTTTGAGTATGCTGTCTAGATTTATCATAGCTTTCTACCAAGGTCCAGCCCCGGTGGATCCAGGGAATTTGAAGTGGGGATGGAGTCGACAAGGAAAAACTTATTTATTTGGAAATATAAAGAGAGATTAGGGAAGAATAGTGTAGTAGGAAAATTAGTGGAGAAGAGATGCTAAATAACTTGGTTTACGCAGAAAACCAACAAAGTTCCAAGACAAAGAACTTGCACCGTCTATGTAGGCCACTGGCGCCCACTTGAATACCGGAGGGTGCCCCGCCTTGGGCTCCCTCTTGTGTGGGTCTTAGAAGCCAGGGCAAATAAGTATACTTGGTGAGCCTCCACACTCCAGATGGGAATTCAGTCAGAAAAACGAGAAAAGAACGACATAGGGGAGCCAAGCATCGGTGCCAGACCCACAACTTTATTTTCAAAAGCAGCTTCTATACCCCAAGTTGTACATAAAGAAATAATGGAATATGCAGAGTTATGCAGGGGCAGCAGTCCTGACCCTTATTGAGACCAGGCTTTCTTTTTGCATACCTTCCCGTATACAAAAGGTCTCAGGTGGTTTACATTATCTACTGGCCAAGAGGCCTGTTAACATTTTTATGACTCTCTTCCTAGATAAATGTCTGTCAACCAGAAAACTCTTTTTCCCTTGAAGTGTTTTTTTTTTTTAATCTGCATCACCCTCAAAGTACTAAATAAAGTTACATTCCTGTAGAACAAAGGTGCAGTGGGTTATAACAAAGAAAGTACTTAACTCAAAGATCTAATGTTGCTAATACCAGGGCTACTACCTGTTTTTTCTATATATCAACTATATCTACAAATAAAAGATATGAAAACTTGGCAGCAAGTATTGGCTCAACAAATGAAACCCTTAATCAGTCCTATTCTAATGATTTTGACTCCTCACTAGAAAGCCATCAGAGGGGGTTTTGGATTGAAACACTCTTATTATGCCCAGGAGACTTATTATCTAAAAGCTCTAAATTAACTTTTTCCAGAAAAAGGTGGTGGGGGGACAGCTCCCTGTTAATGTCGGAAGAGTAGGTGGAAAGCATAACACAGTAAAGCAGGCAGACTCTGGCTTTGGGGGTAGATGCTCGAGAATTTCCAGGGGGACCCCTGAGGCTCGATCCTGCCTTTGCTTATGCCGAGCCTCCTTCCTCATGACCTTTGCCATGGGCGGGGTTCCTCACGCTGGCTCCCGGAAGCTTTCCTTCCAAGAAGCATGCATCTTATAATTTCATGGCTATAGTCACTGACTGCAGTGATGTTGGAGCCCAGGAAAAGAAAATCTATCACTGTTTCCACTTTTTTCTTTTGTATTTGACATAAAGTGATGGGACTGGATGCCATGGTCTTAGTTTTTTGGATGTTGAGTTTTAAGCCAGCTTTTTCACTCTTATCTTTCACTCTCATCAAGAGACTCTTTAGTTCCTCTTTGCTGTCTGCCATTAGAGTGGTATCATTTGCCTGTCTGAGGTTGTTGTCAGGCAGGGACAAATTATATACGGTCTTTCAATTCAGGAATGCCATTTGTACCTCTGATTCTTAGATCCCACCTTCCCCCTCCCCCCATTTCTCTCATCTCCTCCTGTGTCCTCCCTTCCTTAGACTGCATAGATTCAACCACCATAATCGAGCCCTTGCACAAATGACATGATCTCCCTTCCTCTTTTTCCCTCAGTCATACTTGCCTGGCAAAACCCCAACCCTGGTTAAAATGAACTCACTGCCTTCTCTGCGCCTGCTCCCACCCAGCTGAACTCGGGAGGGAACACATTTCAGATGTGTGGCTGCAAATACTCAGAACCAAACTGCAAGGCTGCCACAGTTTTCTTCTCCAGCCCCTAAGAAATCATTTTCTCATCTCTTCTCTCTAAACCTCCAGCCATTCTCCCCACTCTTCATTCTCACTTCTTCTTTTGCTGAAAAAAAAATAGAACCAATCAGAAAGAAACTTCCTTAGGCTGGCCCCAGAGACCCTACCAGCTCACTTGCAGAGGCGCACTCTTGCTCCTTCCGTGAGCATGTTTGGACAATCTGTAAGAGGCCAACTGCTCCACTTTGGCACTTAGTCTCCTCTCCTCTCCCTCCTCAAACATTTCCTTCTTGCAGTGTTTCCTTCTCTCTGTTGCATCATTATTTGTGCAACACCTGAGCCTTTGCTCCTTTATGATTCCTCTTCACTGCCCCCACTTCCTCATGGTGCTCTTGAGATGCTTCCTGAAACTCGGGGGTCCTAGGCCCTCCCTCTTTGTAACTTCACCCTTGACAATCCCTTTCCTCCAGCATCCAGCTAAGCTACGACACCCTAAAGGAAACCCAAAGTCCAGAGACAGAGTCCCAACGTGATTTTGAAAGCAGATCTTCTGGCCTTACTGAAGTTTTCTGATGATGGCTGCCTCAGCTGACATCTGCCTGCAACTCCATGAACCAGAACTGCATAGTCAAGTGGCTTTCAAATTTCGAACCCAGAAAACTCATCAAAAAATTATAAATGATTTTTTTTCAAATTTCAATGTTTTATTTTGTACTGGGGTATAGCCAATTAACATTGCTGTGATAGTTTCAAGTGAACAGTGAAGGGATGCAGCCATATACACACATTGTATTCATTGTCCCCTCCACCCCCTCCCATCCAGGCTGGCACATAGCATCGAGTAGAGTTCCACATGCTTTATAGTAGGGCCTTGTTGATTTTCCTTTTTGAATATAGCAGTGTGTACATGACCCTCCCAAACTCCCTGACTATACCTCCCGCCAGGAACCATCAGTTTGTTTTCTAAGTCTGTGAGTCTCTTTCTGTTTCATAAGTAAGTTCATCTGTATCATTTCTTTTTTAGATTCCACACATAAAGGATGTCATAGGATACGTCACCTTCTTTGTCTGACTTCTTCACTCAGTATGAGTCTCCCTAGGTCCATCCATGTTGCTGCAAATGTTGCTGCGTAATATTCCAATGTATATGCGTACCATATCTTTATTCAGTCTTCCGAAGATGGACATTTAGGTCGCTTCTGTGTCCTGGCCATTGTAAACAGTGCTGTTTCTGTCTCAAACCACTCAGTTTTGGAGTGATTAACAGCATTAACTAACAAGTACACCCTGCTAAGTTTGCTTTTCTCTAGTTCTAATCAATCCTTGTAAATGGAAATACCATTAACACAGTTGTAATGGTAATAATGTAAATGAATTTTTTTTTTTTCTGATAGATTCTTGGGCTGTATCTTGGGGCTTTGAAGTCAGAAACTTTGAGGGTGGTATCTAGAAATCTAAGGCACTTTTCAGTTGGATTTTTAGATGCTCCTCAATATTTAATTAGGGAAAGGGGGCAGACACAGACACTGTGAATTATTTTTATGCTTCCCTGGTAGCTCAGATGGCAAAGAATCTGCCTGCAATGCAGGAGACCTGGGTTTGATCCCTGTGTTGGGAAGATCCCCTGGAGAAGGGCATGGCAACCCACTCCAGTATTCTTGTCTGGAGAATCCCATGGAAAGAGGAGCCTGGTGGGCTACAGTCTGTGGGGTCACCACAGCACAGCAATGGGACTATGAACTGTTTTTATTTGTGTGTGTGTTTCATTATTTCCCAAATAGGACAATAAGTGGGTCCTCAGACTTCCCTGGAAGTCTAATGATTAAGACTTTGCCTTCCAGTGCAGCGGGTGCAGGTCTGATTCCTGGTCAGGAGTCAAGATCCCACATGCCTCATGACCAAAAGAAAAGAAAAGAAAACAGAAGCAATATTGTAACAAATTTAACAAGGACTTTAAAAACAGTCCACAGCAAGAAAACCTTACAAAACAAAAAAGAAGAAGCAGGGTTCTTGATACTCTAGCAGTCTGATTCTCTCACCCTTCCCCCAGACCCTTCACAAACACCCTGCCCATTCCTTTGGTGGCCCAAGAAAACCCTTGTGGTTAATGAGTCTCAGAAAAAAATGAAGTGAAAGTTTAAGTAAAAGAGACAATATCTAAAGAATGGAGGGGGCGGGGCACAGAAGACGCTCCACCACCACTGAATCTGGGAGTGAGGCACGCCAGTAACACAGGATACTTCCGGAGACCCTACAAAAATATTCTGCACATCCCTTCAAAAGTACCACCCGTTATCCCCACATCACCCATCAAGAAACTCCATGTCTTAGTGGAGTGGGCAGTGAACAGGGCGGAGTCTCCGCTAAAGAAAACAGAGCTGCAGGACGCCTGGGTCCACACGGGTCCCCGGAGATGTCTCTGCCACCGCTGCCGCTGCTGCTGCTGCCTGCATTCCTGACCCTGGAACCCGCCGTGGCCTCGCTGATCCGGTACTGGGGACCTCCATCACCCTCAAACCTGGCACAGACTCTCCCTCTTGCTCTCAAGTCCANAGAAAACAGAGCTGCAGGACGCCTGGGTCCACACGGGTCCCCGGAGATGTCTCTGCCACCGCTGCCGCTGCTGCTGCTGCCTGCATTCCTGACCCTGGAACCCGCCGTGGCCTCGCTGATCCGGTACTGGGGACCTCCATCACCCTCAAACCTGGCACAGACTCTCTCCCTCTTGCTCTCAAGTCCAGGGCTTCCCAGTTCAAGGACTCCCGAACCTGGCACCCCAGCATCAATGACTCCTATCTTTTCAGTTCCTGGGTCTCTGAATTGGGCTCTCACCCACTGACGGGTCCTCTCTGATCTCTCCTGAGACCCAAACCCTTTCGGTCCAGGGTCCTCCACCCTGAGACCCTGGGTTGGGGCCCATCCTGAAGTACACATATTTGGAAAAACTCTGCTGGCCCCACTCTGAGCTGTGATCATCTGATACTGAAATCTCCAGACCTGGGACACCACTTTTCCAACAAAACTTGGAGAGATAGGTCTGTGACATTTAAATTGAGACTCCCCCAGTTTTACATCTTCCAAACTGTTGAGGTCTCAAGAAGTCCCATTTTAGGGACCCCTATGACCTCACCCCTACCTCTGATGCCTCCCCATCTTTCCCTTCCTCTCCTCTCTTCTCTCCACTTTCTGGAACTCTTAATGGCAAGAGAGGGTCTACTCTTCCAGGAAACATTTTATCCCCACTTCACATTCTTAAGCCTCTCAAAGATTGAGTCATGGGTGGTGGGGTGGGGGTGGGGAGGGCATTGCGGAGAGCAGAGCCCCAGGGAGAAACTACAAGCAGGTACAGAAAGATTACTGCACATGATGTTTGCTAACCTACTTTTTCAACCTAATAAATCATGGCCACTCCCCAAGTTAACGCAAAGAGACTCTCTGAGTGTTGACTCAGGACCAACAACACTGGCATGAGCAGGACCCAGGAACATGGTAGAAATGCAAATCTTTGGGCTCCATCCTAGACACCTACTCAATCAGAAAGTAGCAGTTCTAAAATTTATTTCATTTTTGCTGCTGCTGCTGCTAAGTCACTTCAGTTGTGTCTGACCCTGTGCGACCCCACAGACAGCAGCCCACCAGGCTCTTCTGTCCCTGGGATTCTCCAGGCAAGAACACTGGAGTGGGTTGCCATTTCCTTCCCCAATGCATGAGAGTGAAAAGTGAAAGTAAAGTGGCTCAGTTGTGTCCAACTCCTGGAGACCCCATGGACTGCAGCCCACCAGGCTCCTCCGTCCATGGGATTCTCCGGGCAGGAGTACCGGAGTGGGCTGCCACTGCCTTCTCCAATTCTACTTTTGAATATGTACTTATTTGGCTGCACCCAGGTCTTAGTTGTGGCATACAAGATCTCCTCTGCAACATGTGGGATCTATTAGTTGTGCCATAGTAACTCTCGGTTGAAACATGTGCGATCTTAGTTCCCTGACCAGGGATGGAACCTGCGCCCCTTGCAGTGGGAAGCTTCGAGTCTCAACCACTGGCTGCGCTGGGACTCCATTGCTTTGCACAGGTTTTCTCCAGTTGTGGCAAGTGGGGGCTATTCTTCGTTGTGGTGTGAGGGCTTCTCCTCGCAGTGACTTCTCTTGTCGGGGAGCACGGGCTCTGGGCATGTGGGCTTTGGTAGTTACAGCGCACGGGCTTAGGTGTTTCGTGGTGTGTGGAATCTTCCTGGACCAGGGATGGAACCCATGCCCCCTGCACTGGCTGGCAGAGTCCTATCCACTGTGCCACCAAGGAAGTTCTATATACATTCTATTTCCTATTCTTTTCCATTATGGTTTATTACATAATATTGACTATAGTTCCCTGTGCTATACAGTAGGAACTTGCTGTTTATCCATTCTATATATATGATATTGATAGTTTCCGGGACTTTCCTGGTGATCCAATGGCTAAGACTCCAGGCTCCCAATGCAGGGGGCACAAGCTTGATCCTTGGGCAGGGAACTAGATCCCCCATGCCACAACTAAGAGTTTGCATGCTGCAATTGCATGTCACAATTGAAAGATGCTGCAACGATGGCCACTCTCCCGCATGCAGTAACTAACACCTGACACAGCCAAATAAATCGATAAAATAGTAAAACTATTGATGGCTTGCCTCTGCTAATCCCAAACTCTCAACCCATCCCCCCACCCCACCCTGAATATGTTAGAATCTTGGGAGAACTTCATGTACATCCATTCTGGAATGGCTTATTTTACATTATTTGGAACGTCTTTTATTGAAACATTTTGGGGAGAGTCTGTTTGGGATGGTTTGCTCTTGGGAGAGTCTTCAGGGGGAATCTGTCACTGTGGCTTGGTAGGTGTTTGGTGGGGGTTTTCTGGAAGGTCGCTTTTGTAGGGCTCCTGGCAGTGACCCTGACACTGGGAAAGGTTGAAGTCTGGAGGAGAAGGGCATGACAGAGTTTGAAATGGTTGGAAGGCATCACCGACTCGATGGACATGAGTTTGAGCAAGCTCCAGGAGTTGGTGTTGGACAGGGAAGCCTGGTGTGCTGCAGTCCATGGAGTGGCAAAATGTCAGATGTGACTGAGTGACTGAACTGAACGGGTAGTGACCATTACTCCAGGACCATGGAAATGTTTACATTGTCATCATATCCTCTTTGGGGCAGTCTGTTATGGAGGATCTCTAGAAAGGGTAGCTCCTTAACTGTTGGCATCTCCTCCCCCACAGGATCCCACTTCGAAGAGTCAACACTGGATTCAAGGCCCTGAACCCACTGAGGGGATGGGAGAAGCTAGCGGAGCCCCCCAGGTTGGGGGCTCCATCCCCTGGGAACAAGTCCCTCTTTGTGCCTCTCTCCAATTACATGAACGTAAGTCACAGCCCTACATAGGCTGCCAAACACCCTCCCCCACCTCCCCCAGCCCCCAGTGAATATTCAGGAATGATTTCTGTGAGGTCAAGGGAAAAGACACCGCACCCTGCAGCTCCACACCCTGCAGTTTCAGGAGGAACCACCACCTGGCTGGAGTTTCGGGAAGGACAAGATTGGAGCAATAGGACACTCCCCTGCCCCCACCCGAGCTCAAGAGAAGCAGGAAACTGTGGCAAAAAGAGGCTGATTCTCAAAGACAGCAGATCTCAGCCAAAGGTTACGCGGCCCGCCAATCAGAAGTTGACACACTCGCCTATGACTTATCTGTACTTCTTATCTAATATCTGCTGCTGGCCATACCCTCTTTGCAGGCTTCTCTTCCTTTTCTTCGGAAGCTCTGCCCGGGAGCGACCACCCAATAAAGCTTGCCTTCTATCTCACAGAGTTGTCAGTGTGTTCGCGGCGCTGTTAATTTTACAATTTCCTTTAGCATGGACTAACTGGATCTCCTTGCAGTCCAAGGGACTCTCAAGAGTTGCCTCCAACATCACAGTTCAAAAGCATCAATTCTTTACTATTCAGCTCTCTTTATAGTCCACCTCTCACATCCATACATGACTACTGGAAAAACCATAGCTTTGACTAGACGGATCTTTGACTAGATGGACTTTTTTTGTAAAGAAAAGGGCAACTCTTTCTAGAAACATTTGCATCATCCAGAGCCTTTATAACTTTCAGTCACAATGTCTGTGTTTTAATTTAATAAATTGCCACGCAAACTAAAGTAACAACACAAACAAAGGTAACAACAAAAACTACCAAGGGAAATTTACCACATACTGATTCAATATGTGACTCACATGTTCAAGTTATCAAAGACTTTAAAAATGCTGTAATTAATAAGTTCAAGGAAATAAAACCTATGATTGACAACTAGGTACAAGTTTACAGCCTTTCTCCAAAGAATTGGAATCCATAAAAAAGTCAAACATTATTTCTAAAACTATAAAATACAAAAACAAAAATTAAGAATGAAGTAGATGGGTTTTAAGATTGCATCCTAAAATGTGAACATAACAGCCAATTCAGAAAGTTCTACTTATTCAAATATTTTTCAAAATGAAAGTGAAATAAAGACACTTTTGGACACACAAAAACTGAATGACAATTTTCATTAAAGAAATATGGTTGTAACAGGCTATAAAATATTTAAAAGCTTAAAAGAAGATGTTTAATATTTCTATACCTAAAATTATTAAACTCACTTGAAGTTAAAATGACATAAATGAAGGGACATGCCATGAGACAAATTAAAAGACTCCTCAATAATGTAAAGATGTCAATTTACCTCAAACTCTGTGTGTCGATTTATCATAATTCCTATCAAAAGTACAGCAATTTTAAATCAAAATGCTGATTTAAAATTGCAATGGCAGTGTAAGTAATCTAAAATGACAAGAACAATCTTAAAGAATCAAGTTGGAGGATTTATACTATCAGATATTAAAACATTATAAAGTCATACTGATTAAAATGTGATATTGGCATAAGAATAAAGAGAATGTGGGGGGGAAATAGATTGACAAAGACAGACTAGCAACTGAGTTACGAGAAGATACCACTTCTTCATCACAGGGGGACAATGGTCTTTTTAATAAATGGTACAAAGTCACTTGGAGATATATATGCTGTGGCTGGGAAAAAAGGGAAAAATCTTGACTATTAATATTTCTGCACACCATACAAAAATCTCAGCTTTAGATGGATGATAAATCTACATGTAAACTTTAAGATAATAAAGCTTTCAAAAGAAAACAGAGATTGTATGACCTTAAAAATAAATAAATATTTTAATTAAGATACAAAAATTACCAACTCTTTGAGAAGGAAATGTCACCCCAACCCAGTATTCTAGCCTGGAGAATTCCATGGAGAGAGGAACCTGTCAGGCTACAGTCCATGTGGTCAAAAAGAGTCAGACATGACTGAGCAACTAACACACAAACACACATTACTAACTTTAAAAGAAAACAAATCAACTGACAAACTGACCACATTAAAATAGATAAACACCATAAATCTGTTTAAAAGCTAAGTCACAGGGATGAACATCTTTTTAAAAAGATATTTACAATATATGTATGTCTAAAAAAGGAGACAGTAGGTAAACATATATATCTTCCCCACATATTAACAAGAAAAAGACAATAGTGGAAAATAAGTAAAAGATTTGAACAAGCATGTCAAAGTAGAGGATATTCAAATAACAGATGAAAATATGGAAAGGTGTTCAACTTCATCAATCACTAAGGAAATGTAAACAAAAATAATAGCAAAATATTGCTCAAATCACCAAAATGGATTAAAGGACAGAATATTTGCTGAAAATAAATAGCAACTAGAACTTGTGTGCACTGATGGTGAAATTTTAGACTGGTACAACCTTCAGTTCAGTTCAGTTGCTCAGTTGTGTCCAACTCTTTGCAATCCCATGGATTGCAGCACACCAGGCCTCTCTGTCTATGACCAGCTCAGAGTTTACTCAAACTCATGTCCATTGAGTTGGTGATGCCATCCAAACATCTCATCCCCTGTCGCCCCCATCTCCTCCTGCCTTCAATCTTTCCCAGCATCAGGGTCTTTTCCAATGAGTCAGCTCTTCACATCAGGTGGCCAAAGTATTGGAGTTTCAGCTTCAGCATCAGTCCTTCCAATGATTAGTCAGCACTGATTTTCTTTAGGATGGACTAGTAGGATCTCCTTGCATTCCAAGGGCCTATTAAGAGTCTTCTCCAACACCACAGTTCGAAAGCATCAATTCTTTGGCACTCAGCTTTCTTTATAGTCCAACCCTCAGTTCCACACATGACCACCGGAAAAACCATAGCGTTGACTAGACAACATTGCAATTATTTGGTGTGTTTACTGAAGCTAAGCAGATGACTCAGCTATTCCACTGTGGGCATATATACAGAAATATATATACGTGTCTTAACTTTTAGTAACACCACAAAGAATTGTAGTAACTATTGAATTTTAATGAATATATAGATGTTTATTAACAAAANTGAAAGCATCAATTCTTTGGCACTCAGCTTTCTTTATAGTCCAACCCTCAGTTCCACACATGACCACCGGAAAAACCATAGCGTTGACTAGACAACATTGCAATTATTTGGTGTGTTTACTGAAGCTAAGCAGATGACTCAGCTATTCCACTGTGGGCATATATACAGAAATATATATACATGTCTTAACTTTTAGTAACACCACAAAGAATTGTAGTAACTATTGAATTTTAATGAATATATAGATGTTTATTAACAAAAGAATGAATAATAAATTATGACACATAAATCAGTAGATTACCATAGAATAAGCAATGAGTATGTCAAGGCTGTATACTGTCATCTTGCTTATTTAACTTATATGCAGAGTACATCATGAGAAATGCTGGGCTGNATAGATGTTTATTAACAAAAGAATGAATAATAAATTATGACACATAAATCAGTAGATTACCATAGAATAAGCAATGAGTATGTCAAGGCTGTATACTGTCATCTTGCTTATTTAACTTATATGCAGAGTACATCATGAGAAATGCTGGGCTGGAGGAAGGACAAAATGAATCAAGATTGCCGGGAGAAATATCAATAAACTCAGATATGCAGATGACACCAACCTTATGGCAGAAAGTGAAAAGGAACTAAAAAGCCTAAGAGAGGAGAGTGGAAAAGTTGGCTTAAACCTCAACATTCAGAAAACGAATATCATGGCATCTGGTCTCATCACTTCATGGCAAATAGATGGAGAAACAGTGGAAACAGTGGTTGACTTTATTTTGGGGGGCACAAGCTGGAATCAAGATTGCCGGGAGAAATATCAATAACCTCAGATATGCAGATGACACCACCC
>SJYV01016877.1:0-12281 GCA_006410875.1 Neotragus pygmaeus | reverse complement strand
ATGAATTTAATAAAAACAACAACATTTGGTATTGCTCATATAGCATTTTTACCAGCAGATTAAACTGTTTTGTATAGATTATATCAGTGACTTTAATAAATTGCTTTGTGTAGATTATTTTCATTCACTTTTAAATATCCTAAAGTCTTTAGTAAGCAGGTAACAGAGTATTAAAAACTGTGGGACTTCCCTGGTAGTCCAGTGGTTAAAAGTCCATCTGCCAATGCGAGAGATGTGGGTTCCATCCCTGCTCTGGGATGGATCCCTGGGATCCTTCGTGCCGCAGGACCACGAAGCCTGTGCCCCGCAACTACTGAGCCCAGCTCCAGAGCCCTCAAGCCAAAGCGACTGAACCGCGACTAGAGAAAGCCCACACGCCACAAAGAAGACCCAACTCAGCCATCAAGAAATAAAGATGGATAAAAACTGCGGCAAAAATGTCCATAACATAAGATTTTTAAAAAAATCTTTCTGATGACTCGTGCAGAAAGCTTTGCAAAGCCGAGTCCTCATACCACACGTGGACTTTGCTGCCTTTGTGAACCAGCTGTTTCTCTAGCCTTCTTTTCTTGGGTTTAGCCACCACACTGCCCCCGACATGGGAGAGGTATTGGGCAGAGTGCAGAACTCACTGGGCTTAGAGGCCAATGGCTTAGATGCAATGTTATTCTGCTACTTATTAGCTGCCTTGGCTTTGAAAAGTTGCTTAACCTGTCTTAGCATTATTATTCATGTTTAATTTTGCCTCACCATCAGAGGCTGTGGAAAGCCACCATTAGGTATAAAGTAGGGACTAAACACATCACTGTTGATTTCTATTGATGAAAATGGTGAGGCTTTTCTGACTTTAACATGTCTTGCCTTCCTTTTCAGAGACACTGGGATTTTTACCACTCTCTCTTCACCGTGTGCAGTAACTCTCCAAGGACTCTCATGCATTTATCAAGGTGCGCCATTCGAAGAGCGTTACACAGCAGATGTCACAGAGTAATTCCTTTGCTTTCCCTCCCATTGTCATTGAAGAAGTACTTGCTTTTAGAGCCGGAGGGAATCATTTATTAAGCCTTATGAGGCAGAAGTTCCCAATCCTAGATCTTTAAGTGGACTCGCTGGGTAGACACAGTTTGCATAAATAAAATGGTACTTGGGTTGATTATAACACCTCAGGGGTGTAAAAACACTTTGCAAACACTGTGTCATTAATCCTAGGGTATCATGGTGAGGGGAAATAAACAAGAAGTAAAGTGAAGGTATTCTCAAAAATAAAAGCATATTCAGAAGGTACTGACATAACAATAATACTGTGTAGTGCACTTACTTGGTACCTGCTATAATTTTGTAAAAATTTTCATATATTATCTCACTTGAGAGGGGACCCAGGTTTTCTTACAACCAATCTCATTTTCTCTCCCTTATCAGTAATAAGTTTACATTACCCTTCAGTTGCCAACATGCAAGGCTCTGTGATAGGCCTCTTAATCTTTGTGTCTTCCATCCTCTCCCACTTAGCAGAAATTACTGTTGCTAGTTTTTCCAACCCCTTTCCCCATACCAAGCTCCTCAATTTACTTTCATTGAAGAAAGCGTGAACATAGTCAAAACAAGGGGATCTTAGAAGCAAATTAGAAGTGAAAAACAAAGACTTATCCACTTGAAAGTCAAAATATTCATATTAATGCACTCTCACTGAGCCCAAGACCGGAGGTGCAAAGGTGAATCCAAAGCAAGGACTCTAGCCCGCCAGGACGTCATCATCCTTTAGCAGAGGATCCAGACATTTACGCTGGGAACTGCAGGGGCAGGTGTCAGGGGCAGGAGCACAGAGGCAGGTTCATTTCCAGTGCTTGCCTTTCAAAGTCATGCTTCTGATATGAAGTGTGGTTTTCTTTGAAGCCTGATGATAAAGAGTGAAGGGATAGCGTGAAGTAGAGGGGATCTTTGGCTGCTGTGAGCGTGCATGGAAAGGGACTCACTTTCAGTTTCCTGGCACGTCTAGATATTTTTATTTTCGTATCATTTGCTGCATTGTACTGTCCCAGGTTCCTTGGGGAAAAAATATTGCACACTCGATAGCTCCCATGTATGTCACAAAGAAGTTTTAGAAAATGTGTGCAAGGAAATGTATGAAAGGACTTAGTTTGGGTTCTTCAGTCTTTTCATGTAAGAGACTGACATTTCACAGCGTTTTAGCTAGAAGATAAGGAGAATTTTGCTGGTGATGGCTGGGTGCAGAAAGCACGTAGAAACGCTTTGAAAATAGTAGAAGTCTGAGAAACTTGGAAAGGCTAGTGTGTTAATCAGGTTTGTTAACGATTTGCAGAAAGAGAAATGTAGGTGGCTACCTTTGGACTTCATGGTTTATGAGGCCACTTTTCACTTCACGTATTTGTTCTTGCTAGGAGTCACTTTTAGATATGCTCAGAGACTTTCAGCATTACGTTTTAGAGCTTACATCAGAAGTAATTAAGCACACATAAATCTATTTGCCAGTTGTGAGCAGGATTTTTTCCCAGGGCTGGGGTGTATGTACATGTGTATGTTTCTCCATCTTGTTGAAGTTTACAGGCTTGAGTTTTAAGCAGAAATGAAGTCAAATATTCCACTAGCCTGCCATCTAGACTGTGGTTCACACCTTGGGATTTGCATCCTCCTGGTGCTGTGTAGGAAAAATAATGTAGATGATCTTTCCAAAGTATCAGTTCTACTCAGATATTTGGGGAGGAATATTTTGTACAAAAATGAGATCTGAATTATGGAATAGAATACTGTATATGTGTGAACTAGTCATGTAAAACATGATCTTAAAAAAAAAACAGTTTACTTTCAGCAAGTGGTATAGAACACATTCTAGAATGCCAGGTGGAGCTGTTGCCCACCCGCTACCCCCCGCTAGTTTCAGGAGTATTCTGGAGAAATATTTGTGATGCTGACTTAAGCAGTAATGCCGAGGCTGAGGACGAAAGGAGAGAGGATGCTCCTTGCATGGGGAAATAACATTTCTCAGGCTGCCTGCTGTGCTTAGACGTTCTGTGTTAATCTAGTGTATGATACAGAACAACTTGTTTTGGATGGTTTATTGGTAGATTTAAAATTGTTTCTCCTCATCTTTGAACCTTCATTTAGAGGACTTAAATAAAGTTCTTCCCTTTCCTTTCATCTTTGTGAGTTATCTGTTGGTAAGACTTTTTCCTAACTGGCTTCTCAGCAGTTAGACTAAAGAACTCTACATGTCACATTTCTTCCGCATTGAGAAAAAAAAGAGAATGCGAAGATATGCCTGTAAATAAATAATATTTCCAAAAGAAAGTAAAGGGTAAACACAAATAAAAAACAGGTGATTGCTTTGAGAACAAAAAAAGTGTTTTAACGATAATAAAGAAATTGTGCTGAATCATAGTCTTCTGTCCTCTTGGGTTTCTAATTTCTTTTCATTCTCCTCATTCAAGCAAAACCATGAGCAGGAGCAACAGAGGAAGTTATATCCTCATGATAGCTTTTGTTAACTTGCTGTAAATAGTCACTCGGTGAGGAATAAGATAGATAGTCAATAGTCGCAGGTGAAAAAGAATCTTTGAGATGAGGGAAAGACCACCCTTTCTGTTTTCTCCCTTCTTAGGAGCTAGACACAAAGGTTCTGTTTTTAACTCACCTGGCGTTACCCTGTCACTTTGTCCTTCCATCCCGAACCCAGTGGTCTCCAGTAAAAAATACGGCAGTCAAAAGCCGACTATAAGGATGAAAAAAGTAACCGTTTGCAGTGGCTTATCAATGTTGGAGGAAAAAAAAAACAGCTGAGCCTTACATTTTTGTTACTCAGCTGATTGTTTTGAACTACACACTTTCAAAACTTTTTAGAAAAATCCAATGATCTATTTTTTTGAAATGCAGACACCAGATCTAGTAGATGGAAGGAATTCATTGTCATTTTCTCTGGGGTATGAACAGAGCCACTACGGTGAAGTGTTAGAAGTTTTGGCTCTGGTGCCTAAGTTTTCATCCTGACTCTCAACCTAATTTGACCTGTTGGGGAAATGACATGCTTGCTCCATGCCTCAGTTTCCTCATTTGTAAAGATGCAAATGGTAATGGTACTTACCTCATAAAACTTTTATATGATCACTTTGAAGTGCAGGGAAGGAAAAGTTTCACTTGACCCTCTTAGGGTCCCTGACTGGGTCTGAAAATTAAACTGACAAAGACAGATTAACAGGAGGAAAGCACATACATTTACTTAACACATTTCACATGACATGGAAGCCTTTATGAGGAGATGAAGACCCTGAAGAAAGAGGCTTGAATGTTTTCATGCTAGGTTTGATGATAAGTGGGTAGTTGTGTAGAAATATGATAGATTAAGGAATATGAGGTCAGTGTGGTAAACTAGGGGAGACCTGGGAATCCTAACTATTCATTAGGATTCTTCTTTTTAAATTAATTTTCGCTTTACTATGTTGTGTTGGTTTCTGCTGTACAGCAAAGTGAATCAGCCGTACATATACACACATCCCCTCCCTTTTGGACTTGCTCCCCATTCAGGTCACTACAGTGTATTAAGTAGAGCTCTCTGAGCTATACAGCAGGTTCTCTGTAGCTACCTATTTTATACATAGCATCGATGGTATATATGTGTCAATCCCAATCTTCCAATTTCTCCCACCACCGCTTTTCCCCCTTGGTATCCATGTACTTGTTCTCTACATCTGTGCATCTCTTTTTGCTTTACAAACAAGATCATCTGTTCCATTTTTCTATATACGTTAATGTATGATATCTGGTTTTTGCCTTTCTGACTTACTTCCCTCTGTATGACAGTCTCTAGGTCCATCCATGTCTCTGCAAATGACCCAGTTTCATTCCCCTTTTATGGCTGAGCAGTATTGCATCGTTAGGAGTCTTCTTGATGTCCCTTTGTCTTAGAAGATAAGGGTGCTCCTTTCCTCCAGATTTCGGGAGAACACCTCCTGAAGAAGGGTTTTATGACCTATTTCAGGAAGGAAGGGGCAGGGATGGTCAGCGTGATCTGCCTATTGTTGCCGTTTCCTTGAACCCCTTCGGTTTAAAACAGTCACTATGCCAAGGTGCCACATATGGGAATGGTGTGTCTAACCCATCAGAGTGTTAAATCTTTAGTCCATTAAAGAACACAGAGCAGGGTATGACATTCAGTAAGGACCTTACTGTTGTCCTTGTTACTATCATATTCATTGTTATTTAGGGAGAGCTACCTACCACTGAGTAACATTTTCATCAAGTGAAGCTGCAGCTGAAGGTGACATGTGCTAGATTTCTGTTCACTTTTGGAACTACTTGTTGAGCTTCTTCTATGTACCAGGCACTTTGCTGGCAGCTGGGAATCAACAGACGAGCAGACAAACCAGGTCCCTGACCTTCTTGGGGTTTTTTGAGTTGGGGGCCAGAGATGGAAATGACACTGATGTGGAGGATTAGCAAACAGGCAAACTTATTAATTTGTGAAATTTTGCCCTTTTTTAAAGTGGGTTTATCAAGGATGCGATGACTCCTTTTACCGTTTCCTGAAGGCTGTGGAATCACTTTATCATGTGGATAAAGAGTGTCAGTCAGCTGTTTCCATCTTCACTGAGGGAAGAGGAGGAAGTTATCTTGGTAACAGGAGGAGTATAGATTAGCAATTCAGGTTCCCAGCAGTGAGGGTTACTGCATATCAGAGTGAATGCACAGGAAGGGTTGGAGGATTTAATTAAATTGTTCTTTTACTTTCAAGGGTTTATTCAGTCCTAATACATGTATGGTGCAAAATATGGACAGAAGAAGGCAGTGTTGATACCAAATTCCTACAAGGTTCATTTTCAATAGCTCAAAGTTTTTTTTGTTTTTTTTGTTTTTTTTTTTTGGTCTCTTTGTTTGTGTTTTTACTAAGTAGTAAGAATAAAAGGTATACAGTGGGTTTTTTTTTTTTTTAAGTTAGATTATATCTAATGGAGCTGTTTTTCTGTCAACTTGCCATAAAATGGTTGATTAGAAATGATTTTCAAAATCTCTATTTCAGTGGCAAATTGCTTTTCTCCTATATTTGGGCTTCCCTGGTGGCTCAGAGGGTAAAGCATCTGTCCGCAATGCGGGAAACCCGGACTCGATTCCTGGGTCGGGAAGATCCCCTGGAGAAGGACATGGCAACCCCACTCCAGTATTCCTACCTGGAGAATCCCGTGGACGGAGGAGCCTGGTGGGCTATATATATAGTCCAGGGCATCACAGAGTCAGACACAACTAGCGACTTCACTTTATATTTGGTTATACTTGTCACCAATGAGAAGCAGTGTGTGAAATATGAAAAAACAACCTCCAAGAAGCAGTGGATTATTTCCTTTCTTTCTTTTTTAATTTTAGCGACACTAAGTTGATTAGGTGTGCTGAAATTTCTTATTTAGTAATAGGTTTTCTCAGATAGAGGTATGCCTCGATGATATTGTATAACAACTATGCAAATACATGCTAATCCAGCCAAGGAAATAACATAATGATGCTTCCTTGAGCTTCTTAAAGACACCAGTGGATTCGCTCTTCGTGCTTAATCAAGCGCAGAAGATTTGACAAAGCAGAACTGCCATCACGTAGTGTCTCGGGTGGCTTTGAAGTAGAAGTTAGGTACCAGAGGTCTTCTAAGCTCCAAGTGCCCCGTCATTGCCCAGAGTCACAAGGGAAGATGTTTACTCACTGCCCCATATCAGATTTCAGGGAACCCGGAAGTCTCTGACTGAGAAGAGGTGGAAATTAGTGGAGATTATAATCAATTTAATTTAGGAAGCAAGACAAACTCAGCTGCCTTTCAGAACACAAATTCTCTCTTTGGCCTGCTCAGGGTCTGGCAGGAGGACTTTAATGGGCTGCATCGGCCAGTCTCCTCTCCCCTGTTTTCTTGGTGGTTTCACTCAATGGGAAAACCATTGGGAGACTGAAGACCAGGAGGAGATGGAGACAGGGACACCTCCCGGCTCCTTCCCTGCTGGGCCTTCTCTTGATGGATGAATTCCTTCCTCAAGGTCACAGTTCCTATGATGAGCCCTCTTCCTAAGCTACCATTCTCCTTGATGAAATTCTCTTCAGTTACCCTTGAGTGTGTGTTCATTTCTTGTGGGGATTTTGGCAAATGCATAAACCATGCATAAGACTGTGATAAGTCAGTGAGATCTCAGGTGGTGGTCCAGACGATAAGTGCTGTCAGTGTTGAGGGAAGAGAGGGGTCACTGGGGACCAGTGGTCAGGCCAGTGGTCTTGAGCTGTGACCTGAAGAAAGGGAGGGTTGGGTAATAATTTGAGTAAGAATAGGGCAGTGGAAGGGGTGGAGCTTAAGGTGAGTAGCCTCAGTGAAGGGGTAGAACTGTAACATACAGTGAGCATTTACTATCAGTTAGACAAGCTTGGTGCAAGTAAAATATAAACATTTGTTGTAGAGAGTGGAGAATGAGGTTGGCAGGGCTGGGTGGGATCAGGTCATGAGATATCTTTAACCATGTGGAAGCACAGTGGGAAATCAATGGAATATTATTATTATCATAATTATTCTTTTCCACCCCTATAGCTTTAATAGTGATAATAATTATGATACAACTACATAACATATTTTATGATTTTCAGAGCATCTTCATGATGCTTAATAAATATAACTGCCTTTACCATTACCTTCAACTCTTCTTCCATGCCAAAAAAATTTACAATTCTGAAGATTTAGATGTGAAAAAGAATATAAAGCATGAGATTAATAAACTCTTTTCTTCCCATGTAAAACACGCCAATCAAATGGAATACTTTACTGGAGCAGAAAGGAATGGTAACCTTGCATTTTTTTAAATATCAAAAAGCTAAATAATTTTTTAAATTGGGAAACCTTTTTTAAAAAGGGAAACCTTTCTTCCAGTGCAAAAGAGGATAAAGGAACAGACATAAAATTTGGAGTTTGAGCACTGCTTATAATTCTTGCCACAGCAGTGTTCAACTGATAAATTGTTTATAGAAGCACTGACATAATTACCAGCCCTTCAGAAACCCCAGAACTCCCAGTACTGCTGAAGTCAAAGAACAACAAAAGGCCTCTTTGTAAGGTGATCCATCAGGGAGAGTTCAGGTAGCACTGAACTGTTTCTAAGTAACTTTGGCTGATTCTACGATAAAGATACATACAAAGAAACTGCAAAGCTTTGTTCCCATGCATTAGCAAAACATGGTGACATGGGAGGAAAAAATCTGAATTTTGGAATCCAGTAGTTGAGTTTTAATCTTGACTGTGCTACTTAATATCTGTGTGAACTTGGGCTAGTTTCTTAACCCATGGGTCAATTTCTTTATTTGATTAACTAGTGATTAACTACCTGATTTGGGAACTGAATGAACTGATACATGTAAAGCATCTTAAGTGTCTGGTGTTCAGTTGAACACCAGATCAATCAATGCTCAGATGGTGCATGAGTCTACTTACTGGGTGGGAGGCATTATGTAGAATATACCTGAGAATATGTAGAGCTTCTAAGACATGCGTGGTGGACCATGGGCTTTTTCTTTTTCTTTTTTTTTTTGCATTTTAACTGCAATGATTTTTTTCTTGTGGTACCAAGTCTCTGAAGCAAACTGTTCCAAGCCGACTTCATTAATGGTTCTCTGCTCTTGGCAGTTTGACCTGAAAGAGGCAGTGTAGGAGAATGTTCTCCCTACTGTGAATCAGAGCTTTGGAACTACCATCAGGTCTCAATTCTAAAAATAAACTCAAGATGACTTGAAGACTTACAGATGAGATATGACATCATAAAAATCCTAGAAGAGAACATTAGGCAAAACATTATCTGAAATAAATTGCAGCAATGTTTTCTTAGATTAGTTTCACAAAGTGAAAGAAATACAAGCAAAATAAGCAAATGGAACCTAATCAAACTTATAAACTTTTGCACAGGAAAGGAAAACATAAATAAACAAAAAGATAACTTATGAACTGGGAGAAAATATTTACAAATGATGCAACCTACAAGGGCTTAGTTTCCAAAATATACAGATAGTGTAAACAGCTCTATCTCTCTCTATATATGTGTGTGTGTGTATATATATATATATTTTTTTTTCAAAACACCTAGTCAAAAAATGGGCAAAAGACCTAAATAGACATTTCTCCAAGGAAGATATACAGATGACCAACAGGCACATAAAAAGACGCTCAACATCACTAATTATTAAATGCAAATAAAAACTATGATGAGGTATCACTTCACACCAGTCAGAATGGCCATCATCAAAAAGTCTACAAATAATAAATGCTGGAGAGGGTGTGTAGAGAAGGGAACCTTCCTATACTGTTGGTTGGAATGTAAACTGGTGCAGCCACTATAGAGAACAGTATGGATGTTCCTTAAAAAAGGAAAGATAGAGTTATCATATGATCTAGCAATCCCACTCCTAAACATATATCCAGAGAAAACTCTTATTTCAAAAGGATACCTGCAACCCCAGTGTTCACAGCAGCACTGTATACAGTAGCCAGGACATGGAAGCAGCCTATGTGTTCATCAACTGATGAATGGTTAAAGATGATGTGGTATACATACCCAGTGAAATATTACTCAGCCATAAAGAGAATGAAACAATGCCATTTTCAGCAACAATGGATGGATCTAGAAATTACCATTACTAAGTGAAGTCAGTCGGGCAGAAAAAGACAAATATTATATGATACCACTTATATGTGGAATTTAAAAAAATGTTACAAATGAACATATTTACGAAATAGAAATAGACTTACAGATGTAGAAAACAAGCTTATTACCAAAGTGGAAGGAGGGGAAGGGATCAAGTAGGAGTTTGGAATTAGCAGACACACATATAGAACATATAAACAACAAAGTCCTACTGTATAGCACAGGAAACTACATTCAGTATCTTATAATAAACTGTAATGGAAAAAAAACTCTGAAAACTGAATCACTTTGTTGTACAGCAGAAACTAATACAACATTGTAAATCCACTATCCTTCAATTTGAAAAGTTTAAAAAAAAATGCACCTCTGAAGAAAACCAAACTGGAAAGCTCAAAGAAGACAAAAAGATCCACAGCAAGTTTCATTAATCTCCTGGTTACGGTTTCAAAGAAATCTGCTCTGCCCCTTGATCTGGGAATAAGGAAGAGGTCTTAAAACCAGTTTTCTATCCTATTTTACATAATCTGGAGGAAAAATAAAATTGCAGTGGGGCAGTTGAGTTTCTCTCCATGTGGCATGGAAATGGACAATTTCATTAGTAATTCCATTCATCTGATTTCTATTTTCTGTCCTACTTCCCTCTTGCCCTTTCTCTCTCCTTTTCCCTTCCCTTCTTGTCTCTCATCCTCATTTTTTAGTGTCCTTGTTGCCTCTGCTTGGCCAGGATTTCAGTGTGGGCTATGCAGAGGCAATGCAGGTGAATTCCTAGTGACTGTCAATCATTGATGAGACCAGTATCTCCTGCAACTTTGCTTCGGGAAGCATGAAGGTGACACATAAGTCATGCATAAACTGGGACATTTTATGCTTCTTTCTCCCTGTCTAATTCTTTGTTTCCTTGTTCCCAGTCTGAAAGCCACAATTATGGAGGAATTTGTTTTCTTCTTAGCAACAGATTACAGGTTAGAGATAAGGGTCAAGCTTGAAGCAAAAACTACCAAAGAGGTAATGAGAAAAGTTTCCAAGATGAGACCTGCATGATTCAGATCTGTCTGCCTTGGCAGTGCCAGAGAAGGGGACTGGTCACCCAGTCTTGGTTCTTAGCATCCCACATACTGCTGTGTGTGTGCTTGCTAAGTTGCTTCAGTTGTGTCTGACTCTGTGCGACCCATAGACTGTAGCCCGCCAGGCTCCTCTATCCAGGGGATTCTCCAGGCAAGAATACTGGAGTGGGTTTCCATGCCTTCCTCCAGGGGATCTTCCCAATCTCTTATGTCTCCTGCATTGGCAGGCAAGTTCTGCCAATCTCTATGTCTCCTGCACTGGCAGGAGATCAAACCCGCATCTCAGGTCTCCTGCATTTGCAGGCAAGTTCTTTACCACTTGCACCACCCAGGAAACCCACATATTGCTGCACCATCAGACAACTCTTCAGTGAAGTCGAGGTATTTCCTTTCGGAGAGAGCAGAAGAGTTGCTTCCCAAGATCATCTAGCAGCTAGCTGGCCACATGGAAGAACAAAGCAACTCAGCCACACTGGATTAGAATTCCTCTCTGCCACTCACTCCCTCTGAGACAGTTTCTCTCTTTGCAACTAGGGGCAGTAATTGCCTCATTGTAGAGTTGATGGGAAAGTAAATAAAAATGAGCCTGTTTAATACAATGCCAGGCACATAGTTAACATTTACAAAGTGGTGAGTTTGAGTAAACTCCAGGAGCTGGTGATGGACAGGGAAGCCTGGCACACTGCAGTCCATGGGGTCACAAAGAGTCGGACATGACTGAGCAACTGAACTGGACTGAATATCTAAATATAAGAAAGGTAAACTATACATATAGAGGCAGAACATGTTCAATGAGTTAGTCAGCCCTGTCCCAAAGAAGAAAAGAGAATGTAAGGACTATTGAAGACCATCTCAAATATCAACCCATTGCGAGAGGACCTATAGATTTATTTAGATGTCTACTATTGGATGTCTACTAGTAGTATTATAGTCCTATCCTGCTCGTCTTTTCCAGCTGAACTCTGTAAGTTTATAAACGACTTGTGTGATTTCCCTGGTGGCTTAGTGGTAAAGAATCCATGTGCCAATGCAGGATGCCCATGTTCAATCCCTGGGTCAGGAAGATCCCGTGGAGAAGGATATGGCAACCTACTCCAGTATTCTTGCCTGGGTAGAGGAGCCTGGCAGGCTACAGTCCATGGGGTCCAAACAGTCAGGCACGATTAAGCAAGTAAACAACAACAACAAAGTGACTTGTAGACCCCATTCATGTTAGAAACATTTAGACACACACACACGTCTAGCAAACAGGTGAGTAGAATGCATGGATACATCCATTCAAGAATATGCCATCTGTATGTGTTGCAGTGCACAAGAGGAAATCTGCCTGTTTCTAAACATAGGACACATCTAAATAAATCTATAGGTCCCTTAGTGGGTTGATATTTGAGATGGTCTTCAATAGTCCTTACATTTTCTTTTCTACTTTGGGACAGGGCTGATTAACTCATTGAACATGTTCTGCCTCTATATGTATAGTTTACCTTTCTTATGTAGATATTCAGTCCAGTTCAGTTGCTCAGCAGTGTCTGACTCTTTGTGACCCCATGGACTGCAG
>SJYV01016876.1:0-23549 GCA_006410875.1 Neotragus pygmaeus | reverse complement strand
AAAAAAACAAAAAAAAAGAAGGGGTAATAAAACTATTCGGGACTTCCCAGGTGGCACAGTGATAAAGAATCCGCCTTGCCAATACAGGAGACACAAGAGACCTGGGTTCGATCCTTGGGTTGGGAAGATCCCTTGGAGAAGGAAATGGCAATCCACTCTAGTATTCTTCCCTGGGAAATCTCATGGACAGAGGAGCCTGGTGGGCTACAGTTCATGGGGTCGCAAAGAGGTGGACACAACTGAGTGACTGAACACTGCACAGACAGAACAGTGTCGTCCTACCTCCTGGGTTTTTTTAACTACAAATCTGTTCTCTATGTCTGTGAGTCTGTTTCTGTTTCATAGATAAACTCATTTGTATCATATTTTAGATTACATATATAAGTAATATCACGGTATTTGTCTTTCTCTGTCTAATTTACTTTGCTTTGTATGATAATCTCTAGATCCATCCATGTTGCCACAAATGGCATTGTTTCATTCTTTTTATGCTGAGTCGTATTCCATTGTGTATGTGTGTGTGTATATACATGTTTATAAATAAAAATAAATTAAATTTTATATTTAAATTATAAATATATGTGTATTTAAAAATTATATTTGTATACCACATCTGCTTTATCTATTCATCTATCAGTGACATTTAGGTTGTTTCCATGTCTTGGCTATATAATTGTGTTCTAAATAGGAGGAAAACAGAGAGAACGAATACACAAAATAATTTTAATTATATTGGTACTAGTAGTATTGCTGTTCTAACCTGGGACTATTATGTAGTTAGATGGAATAAAGTAAGTACTCATGTGACAGTCTAACTCTGGCATCTTCAATATCCTTGAAAATTATTCTTAGTTTGGAAGAAAAGATTTCAGATTTAAGACAGAAAAGGTTAAGGGAAAACTTTGTAGAACTGAATTTGAATTGAAAGTATTAATTTGACCTCATGAGGATTCTTTTAATGAGCTTCCTAGGTGGCTCAGTGGTAAAGAATCTGCCTGCAATGCAGGATACACAGGAGATATGAGTTTGATACCTGGTTGAGAAGGTCCCCTGGAAGAGGAATGGTAACCAATTCCAGTATTCTTGCCTGGAAAACCCCATGGACAGAAAAGCCTGGCAGGCTACTATCCATGGGGTCGAAGAGAGTCAGACACGACTGAGTACACACACATGAGGGTTTTTTNCAAGTCTCAGAGAAGGCTACACTGTAAGCGTTTAAACATCTTAGAGTAATTTTTCATTGAAACAGTCAAAAAATATTGACCAAGCTTTAGTTTTTAAATCAAAGCATATAGGTATAATGAAGGTATGTATTTCAAAGATATTGTGGAAAGCCACAATATCTTGATTGCCTTCATGTCAGTTTTTCAGCATTTTATAATTTTGCAAGAGCATTTCTTAAATATATATTCATAGTGTGTCTAATCTTTAGTTGCAAGGCAATGTATAAACATATAAGAATCTGCCTTCCTATGTACTCAGGAGGCAGACAATGATGACTATACCTGAGACTAAATGAGAAACACATAGACATGCATACACACAACTTTGTGACAAATAGGTAAATAAAATGATAAATTGGGCTTCTGATTTTCCAGTGTGGGGTGATAAACTGACTGACAGCAGACACTGGCGAATGATCTGAGTCACCGGAGAGAAATTGTGGTTAAATCACCAAGTTCCAGCGGACATGCACCTGTACACACGCATACCCAAAAAGGTGGGTGCACACACGTACACACATGTGGGCTTCCCTGGTGGCTCAGATGGTAAAGCGTCTGCCTACAATGCGGAAGACCAGGGTTCAGTCCTTGGGTCGGGAAGGTCCTCTGGAGAAGAAAACGGCACCCCACTCCAGCACTCTTGCCTTGAAAATCCCATGGGTGGAGGGGCCTGGTGGGCTACAGTCCATGGGGTTGCAAAGAGTCGGACACGACTGAGCGACTTCACTTTCACTTTTATGTATAGTATGTAAGTATTTGGGCTTCTGTGGTGGCACTGGTGGTAAAGAACCCACCTGCCAATGCAGGAGATATACGAGATGTGGGTTTGATCCCTGGGTTGGGAAGATCCCCTGAGGAGGGCATGGCAACCCAGTCCAGTGTTCTTGCCTAAAAAATCCCATAAACAGAGGTGTCTGGCATGCTATGGGCTATAGGGTCACACAGAGTTGAACAGAACTCAAGCAACTTAGCATGCACATAGGCATATAAGTATTTAATCTTTGTTGGCCCCATAAATTGCAATAATACCTCCCTATATATCAGCCTTTGCTTTGTCTATTATGTTCATTTGTCAAAAATTCTGAACTTTGATGGAGTGAAATTTATTCAATGATTACCTATGTATTTAATGTTGGAATGCCTTAAGAAATTCTTCCCCATTTAAAGTAAGCTAAGTCACTTCAGTCGTGTCCAACTCTGTGCGACTCCATAGACGGCAGCCCACCAGGCTCCCCCGTCCCTGGGATTCTCCAGGCAAGAACACTGGAGTGGGTTGCCATTTCATTCTCCATGAAAATATTCCATAAATGAATTTCAGTAACTCTTAAACATTCTACAAAATTTCCTAAGAACCTGTGAGAGTATAATACCTCGCAATCCTCTCTAAAACAGAAATTCACCTATCTGCTACATTACTGCTGAAGATCTGAAATGTACATGGTAATAAAAATTATTTTTTGCATTATGTTTTATTTTTATATTTTGTACTTTTACATTTAAATCATTAATATTTGGGAACATGTTTTTATATGTGATGTGAGATAAGATGTCTTTTCTCCACATAATTAAGATGATTATTCCAATATGTCTACTTATCCCTAGACTTGTGATACTTTTCCACCAGAAAGTCTGCCACAAACTTGCATACCTATTTTTGAACACCCTAATTATATTAATTCTTTTTGATTTTTAGTTCTCATATTATTTTACTGTCTCATCCCATGTTAGTGTCATTTCCATGACTTTGTTTTAATAATCTGTGCTAATATTTAGTAAAGCAAACTCCATCCTTTGGGACTATAAATATCTTTATGATATTATATGTCTACAATTATTCAGATATTATTTATGCCCTTGTAGCAAGGATTTCCAGTTGGCTCCATTTTCAAGCTCAATTTCCCGCCTGCCCTCCCCCCCCATCCTTCATAACTATGATATTTTTCTTGGCTGGACACATGGATCTCAAGGTAAAAATGTATATTATCCAACATTTTCAGCAGTTAGGAAAGTTTCTGAACACACTGATGTAAGTGAATTGCTATGCTTATGTCCCTCTTCTATTTTCATTTAAATCTCCCACAGTTACCTTGCTAAAATAGTATTTAAAATCAGTATGATGGAAGATTTATGAGACATAGACTGTTTGACAGCTTCCCTGGTTTCTATTTTGGTGACCTGCTTGGTTTCTCTCTCTTCTTATGTCGGGTTTCTTTTAACCTGTTTAACTGTGTANTTACCTTGCTAAAATAGTATTTAAAATCAGTATGATGGAAGATTTATGAGACATAGACTGTTTGACAGCTTCCCTGGTTTCTATTTTGGTGACCTGCTTGGTTTCTCTCTCTTCTTATGTCGGGTTTCTTTTAATCTGTTTAACTGTGTAATCAAATTTAGTTCCGTGTGTGTGCCCTTAGTCGCTCAGTTGTCCTGACTCTTTGCAACCCCATGGGCTGTAGCCCTCCAGGATCCTCTGTCCATGGGGATTTTCCAGGCAAAAATACTGGAGTGGGTTGCCATGCCCTCCTCCAGAGGATATTTTTAACCCAAGGATTGAACCCAGATCTCCCACATTCCAGGTGGACTCTTTACTGTCTGAGCCAACAGAGTTGAGTCCCTGGGTCAGAAACTTCAGTTGGATTTATCAATAAATCCCATGGAAAGGTGGCATTTTAGCAAGAACCTAAAGGAGGTCAGGAAGCCAAGCATATGCATATTTTGGCAATGAAGATCACCAGCAAAGGAGACAGCAAAGGAGATTTGTGTAAAGACACTGAAATGCAAATATTCCTGACCACAGTCATTATTGAGGTAACACTGGCTACTGACAGGAGCTTTTGTCTTTTAATTTGGCACAGATCGGAAATTATTTCTGACATTATCTGACAGATATTTTTTACAAGGAAAACTCTAAACTCTAGTTATTCAGTTGAAAATCCACTATATCAGTACTGGAGGTGGAGACCTGAGGAAACTGAGATGACATTGTCTCGGACCAGGGCAGCAGTGGTGAAGGCAGTGAGAAGTGGTCTGAATTACATAAAATTTGAAGCCTTAGTAAAAAGCATAATGGACTGCCCAGGTAGAACTAGTGGTAAATAATATGCCTGCCAATGCAGTAGATGCAAGAGACACAGGTTCACTACTTGGTTCAGGAAGATCCGCTGGAGAAGGAAATGGCAACCCCACTCCAGCATTCCTGCCTTGAAAATCCCATGGATGGGAGATGCTGGGAGTTACAGTCCATATGAAGAGTTGGACACGAATGAACACACACACAAAAAGCAAAATAAAGAAAACAGTTAAAGTTTGTTTGCTAGAATCAGTAGGTCCCCAGGTGGTAGAAAATTTTGTGAATGAGCTTGAAGGAAAGAGTGAAGATCAGAGCAGGATCCTTGAAATTAAGAAAAATGAAAGGCTTGTTGTTATAGTTAATGAAAAAATAATGGGATATATCCTGAGAATGAGTGATGAGAAAGTGTGGAGGGTACAATCATACAAGAAGCTAGGAGTAGAGAATTTTCAAAGGATTATCTACCTAGAGATGGAAATTACCAAAAATTAACTCAGAAGTTTTACAAAAGAGAGGAAGTGAACTGGATGACTAAAGCTTCAATGAATAAAGATGCTTTGATCAGATATTAAGAGATGATTGCACCAGGGTGGATAATTAGATAATATAGCCCAATGACAAGTAATTGAAAACTAGTGATGGAGTTTAGGAAAAAGAAGAAAGATTTGGAAATGGAAATAAACAGGAGGAAAGATAGCTATCCCACCTTCCAGGTCAAAGTGTAGGAAGTGTGGGAGAGAAAGCAATCCTCACTGGAAAATACTTACTGCAGAGGCAGTGTTATGTTGATGACAAACAGTGAGTCCCAGAGGACACTTTGGAAAAGTCCAGAAACATAGGACAAGGAGAAGTGAAACAGAGTGCCCAGGCACTGGAATGCAGGTGGTGAAGGATCACCTGGAGTCCAGGGCTTAATATCAAAACACCCATGTGATTAATTTTCACAGTGTTTCTATGGCAGATGAGATGATAAGACTATCATTGTTGAAAGAGAGTGTCCAGTGGGGATGTTTTCGGAGCATTGAAATCCCCAAATTTCATTTTCCTTCCCACTAATAATGGTTGTAAAGCTGGGAAAAGAGCTTACTTAGAGCCCCTGGATTTAGAGTTCCCTCCCAAGGTGGACCCTGCACAGACAACCTCACTTGCAACCCCTGGAAACATATTAAAAATGTAAAGCCTTGAGCTCCAAACCAGACCTGTTAAATATAGGAAACCCTGGGGTAGGGCCCAGTCTTCTTTGTTTTAAAGAACAGTAGGAGCAATTCTAATGCACACAAACACAGTTGTTTGAGACAAGAGACTTTAGAGCTGGAGCTCTGGGGCTTTCTTTCCAGTGGTGATCTGGATGCTAGTGTTTATGGCCAAAGAGTCTGATTTTAGGAGCTGTGTTCTTAACCGATACACTGCATTTCCTCATGATAGCTATGTGTACTATATAACATTTTGAGGAATTTCAGTGATATTGCCGTAAGAGCCATGGATCAAGACTGAGTAATAGTTAGCAGATACAACTGAAACTCATCCAGAAGATTAGAAGTCACAACTATCAAGATTATTAATTTTGTTTAATATAATTTCCTAAGGAAAAAAAAAAACTGTTTAAAGAATTATATGTATGCCCCAAAAGGAAATTAATATTCTTTCCAATACTTATGGGCCTCCTTGATAGTTCAGTTGGTAAAGAATCCACCTGCAATGTAGGAGACTGGTTCAATTCCTGGGTTGGGAAAATCCCGTGGAGAAGGGAATGGCAGCCCACTCCAATATTCTTGCCTGGAAAATTCCATGGACAGAGGAGCCTAACAGGCTACAATCCATGAGATCACAAATAGTCAGACACAAGTGGGTGACTAAGCATACAACACACACACATATGTGTGCATGTGTGTGTGTGTATCAGATATAGATAGATTTGACACTGAAAATTAAACTAGTTTTTATAATGAAAATATCAAGGTAGAACATCTTATAAAGAAATGTCAAAAGCTGAGAGCTATTAAAGCCAAATAGATTTCTTTTTATTCAAAGAAATTTAGTAGAAACAGTTGATAATAACTCAAATTCATTTTATTGTTGAATGGTTGCACTCAATTTGGATAGCATATACACTTTACACTGCACATTTGATACAATAAAATGGCTAAATACAGATGTTTAAGCCATCTGTTATAACAGAAAAAATAATCTTTTCAAAACTATGATTGAAAGAATAATTAATAAATAGATAAAATGGAAATGGAGTCATTACTATTAATTTATGTTTAACTCCACAAGAAAAATTGGCAGATTTCATATCTCATTAGTATTATTGAGATTGTTAAAATGGAAAAAAAAAATATCAGTTTCTCAGGAAATATTTGATGACAGACTCAATCAATAAAGAAATAGGATAGATTAATCAATTCATTTATTCAGCAAATTCATTAACAATCCATTGTGCTGTATTAGTCCTAGAAATATGCAAAGCCAGTGTTTCTGCACTTCAGACATTCACACCCTTGGAAGAATAGTATGGCACCACAAAGCAGTTCTTCCCATTCATCCTGTGGTCATGTATGGATGTGAGAGTTGGACTGTGAAGAAGGCTGAGCACCAAAGAACTGATGCTTTTGTACTGTGGTGTTGGAGAAGACTCTTGAGAGTCCCTTGGACTGCAAGGAGATCCAACCAGTCCATTCTGAATGAGATCAACCCTGGGATTTCTTTGGAAGGAATGATGCTAAAGCTGAAACTCCAGTACTTTGGCCACCTCATGCGGAGAGTTGACTCATTGGAAAAGACTCTGATGCTGAGAGGGATAGGGGGCAGGAGAAGAAGGGGACGACAGAGGATGAGATGGCTGGGTGGCATCACTGATTTGATGGATGTGAGTCTGAGTGAACTCTGGGAGTTGGTGATGGACAGGGAGATCTGATGTGCTGCGTTTCATGGGGTCGCAAAGAATCGGACACGACTGAGCGACTGAACTGAACTGAACTGAAGAAAAGTTCCATTGAATTAGTATGAAATCTTCATAATTAGGATTTATGTGTTTATGCTTTCAATATTTTTAGTCATTAAAATTTGTGATTTTGCATCATGATATTATGATTTGTAATGAGAATGTATATTTGGTCTTCATCCCTAGGTCTACTACAGAGCTCCTAAAACTCTTAGAGTCTCCTAGATGCTGAGAACCTTAAATATCTTTTGTTATCTTTATGTTGTGCCGTTTGGGAAGCACCTAAGGATTGGGGATTGGTTGCAAGAACCAACAAAGCTATTAAAAGATCAGAAATGTCAATCTTGACCCTCCAAACTCTGGGGAACAGAAGAGGCTAGATGTTGAATCAATCACCAATGGCTGGCTAGTGGTTTAATCAATCATGATAATATAATGAAGCCTGCATAAAACCCCAAAATGAGGGGGTTTCGAAAACTTCCAAGTTGGTAAACAAAAGGAGACTTAGGGAGAGTAACATGCCTAGAGAGCTAAAGGGAGCTCAAAATTCTTTCCCCACACCTTGCCCTATGCATCTCTTCCATCTCACTGTTTTTGAGATATATACTTTTTAATAAACCAATAATTTATCAAATAAATATTTTTGAGTTCTGTGAACTGTGCTAACATATTAATCAAACCTAAGGAGATGATCCTGAGAACCTCTGATTTACAGGCAGTAGGTCAGAAGCAGGGCTTCCCTGGTAGCTCAACCGGTAAAAAATCCGCCTGCAATGCAGGAGACCCTAGTTCAATTCCTGGGTTGGAAAGATCCCCTGGTGAAGGGATAGGCTTTCCACTCCAGTATTCTTAGGCTTCCCCGATGGCTCAGTTGGTAAAGAATCTGCATGCAGTGTGGGAGACCTGGGCTCAATTCCTGAGTTGAGAAAATTCCCTGGAGGAGGGCATGGCAACCCACTCCAGTATTGTTGCCTGGAGAATTTCCATGGACAGAGGAGCCTGGAGGGCTACAATCCATGGGGTTGCAAAGAGTCAGGCCAGACTGAGTGACCAAGTACAAGTAAGGAAGCACACCTGGGATTGTTTTGGTGTCTGGAGGAGGTGGGGGAAGTCTTGTAGGATGGTAACCTGTGGAATCTGGTGTGATCTCTGGGTAGTGTCAGAACAGAGCTGAATTATAAGATGCCCAGCTGATGTCTCTAGAACATTCTTAGTTGAAAGCGTGGAGAAATTCCCACAACAAACACACACATGTTAAAACTGAGTCCAGAAACAATTATGCATGTACTTCTGAAGGGGGACATACCTTAACTCTTCATAGATGATTAGCACCTATTAGTCTTGCAGAAATTTAACATGAATGTACAAAATGGGGGCACTCCTAGAAGACCATAGTAAGTATTGTACTACTGCATGGAAAGACTGGATTAAGAGGGGAAAATAAATATATGAAGTTAAGCGTTTCTTTGTCCTCCAAGGCTTCCTTGGTGGTTCAGTGGCTGATAGTCTGCTTGCTATGCAGAGTGTACCAGTTTGATTTCTAGTCCAGGAAGATCCCATGTGTCTTAGAGCAACTAAGCCAGTGCACCACAGCTGCTGAGCCCACGTACCTACACTGGCTGCTCCATCACAAGAGGAGCCACCACGGTGAGAAGCCTGCACACTGCAGCTAGAGAAAGCCCGTACAGTAACGAAGACCCAGCACAGCCAATAAATAAATAAATATAAAAAATAAAGTGGCTGCACCATTCAAAAAATTATATATATATATTTCTATGTCCTACATTGTAGAAAGCTCAGTCTGTTCAAGTTTATGACAGAAAGCCTAGCCCAAAGAATTCTTGCTTAAAATTTAAAGGCAAAAGATAGTGTGCAGTAATGAAGACCCAGCACAGCCAATAAATATATAAACACTATAAAAATAAAGTGGGTGCACCATTTTTAAAAAAAACACTTCCATGTCCTACATTTGTATAAAGCCCAATAAGCTGAAGTGTATGACAGAAAACCTAACCCAGAGAACTTTTGCCTTAAAATTTAAAGATCAAAGACAGTACTTGTCAACTTCAATTGCTGACTTCAATTTCACCAAGATTATATCTAAAGTTGAGCCCAATTTTTATCTACAATAAGCATAATATGAGCTGAAATTAATGGGTTCTAGTGGGTGAATTAAAATCTCTTTGTTACTGTAAAAATCATAAGAACATATTATGTTAAAACATAGAGTTTGATTAACATTATCAACAATTTCAATGGCTGGACATATAATGAAAAGAGATTCCATTTAGGCAAAATAACCTCATAAATACTTCATGAAACTAATATATTCTTATAAGGGTAACACTAAGAAATTTGTAGGAAGGAACAGTGCAACATGAATTCCAGTCATTCCAATCACATAATTAAGCCAAAATGAATAGAGTCTTTCTAATAAGACTAAAAACATATTCAAGATTAGAAGAAAACCATATAAAAATCCAGAAATTTCAAAGAATGTGATTAAACTCAATTTGAATTAATGAATTTATTGATTGACTGTTTCAAACTATCTGGAAGTTTTCACATGGGTTTGCTTGAATTTGAGCCACTAATGAGAACATTTAACTTTCTAGACATGTGGCATACGAGTTTGGCTACATGTATAACTCAGTGGTGAATCCCTATAATCTCTGAGACGATATGCCTTGAATGATCGAATTCCAATCATGCCTCCAAGGGCAACAAGATTCCCCAGTGGCTCAAGTGGTAAAGAATTTGCCTGCAATGCAGCAGTCCCAGGTTTGATCCCTGGGTCAGGTTGATTCCCTGGAGACGGGAACGGCAACCCACTGCAGTATTCTTGCCTGGGGAATTCCATAGACAGAGGGGTCTGGGGGGCTACAGTCCATAAGGTCACACAAGAGTCAGACACGACTGAGTGACTAATACACTTTCCTGAGGCAACTCATTTAAGCTTATTAATCTAAAATCTGCTTTGTTTTTAAAAGTAATATTAATAAAAACATAACATCTTTCTAATGAGTTTTGAAGGAAATATTTAAAAATATTTTATAGTATATAAGTACTAAATATATGTAAGAAATAATCACAGTGATAAACACAATGTTAAGAACATATTCCACCTCCCAAATGAAATATCCTCATTCCAAATCTCTCCTCTCAAAGTCAAAAAAACTAGACAGACCAAAAAATTATGCTTTCACCCAGCACAACAAGTCAAACAATCATCTTTGATAAAAGGACAACAGCATGAGTAGGAGACAGAGGATATTCCAAACTTCAATAACATATAAATAGGAAATAAATATCTAAACAGCAAAATTTTTTCCAAGGTTCATTCAGAAGCAAGAAAATCAAGGAGGTAGTTTGTGGAAATCTCATCAAAGTGGTTCATGACAAATAGGTGGGGAAACAGTGGAAACAGTGGCTGCCTTTATTTTTAGGGGCTCCAAAATCACTGCAGATGGTGACTGCAGCCATGAAATTAAAAGATGCTTACTCCTTGGAAGGAAAGTTATGACCAACCTAGACAGCATATTTAAAAGCAGAGACATTACTTTGCCAACACAGGTCCATCTAGTCGAGGCTATGGTTTATCCATCAGTCATGTATGGATGTGAGGGTTGGACTATAAAGAAAGCTGAGCGCTGAAGAATTGATGCTTTTGAATTGTGGTGTTGGAGAAGACTCTTGAGAGTCCCTTGGAATGCAAGGAGATACAACCAGTCCATCCTGAACGAGATCAGTCCTGGGTGTTCATTGGAAGGACTGATGTTGAAGCGGAAACTCCAAAACTTTGGCCACCTGATGTGAGAGCTGACTCATTTGAAAGACCCTGATGCTGAGAAAGATGAAAGGCAGGAGAAGAAGGGGATGATAGAGGATGACATGGTTGGATAGCATCACTGACCCAATGGACATGAGTTTGGATAAACTCCAGGAGTTGGTGATGCACAGGGAGGTCTGATATGCTGCAGTCCATGAGGTCGCAAAAAGTCCAACATGACTGAGCAACTGAACTGAATATCAAAGTAGAGGGGCCTGGAGGAGACATAGCACAGGTAAAGTTAGCCCGAGAAGCAGGAAAGCCCCACCGTGAGTGTAGGTAATCTGAGAACCATCTGAGACCTGGTTGTTCCTAGTGAGTAACTTCAGTGGATAATGGCAGCTCTTCACCAAGGTCCTCTGAGCTTCCTTTTGATGGAAGCTTGCATCTTTGTTCCACTTTTTATGTGCTTGCATCTCACTCCATCCAACAGCCAACATCAGTACTGCTTTCTAGAGGGCCTTTTCTGGGCTTGTGGAGTCCTTTTTCTTGCAGGCACAAAGAACTAAAGGTGACCCTAAACAATGAGTGTGGAATTCACAAGTCCAGTGTCATTGCTGAAGACTGTTACAATGCTGAGGAACTACAGAATTTAGCCAAATATCACAAGCTCACCTGACTTCCTTCTCTTTCCTATTTTTGTTTTTAAACTTCCTTGCCAGCTTCCTTTGGAAGACTTTTATTTTTTCCCAGAGAATTCAAGCCAAAGAAATAGTTTCCAGCAAATTGAAAGTTAAGAAACCTGAAATTGCATAAGTTCCTAGGAGGAAGCAGTGCTTCTCAGGATGAATGGGGTAACCTGGAATGAGAGGTCCTCTTTAGAGGCTTGACACCACAGGGAAAGAAGGATGCAGGTGGAATAAGTAATAGCTTTATAGCCATGACAAAGAATGATGTGACAGATATATGAAAGTATTTCTGTCTTCCCCAGTGAACAAAATCAATTTAACAAGATTATATTCCACTGTAGCTTATGGATGTGAGAGTTGAAGCATAAAGAATTCTGGGCACCAAAAAATTGATGCCTTTAAATCGTGGTCCTGTAGAGGACCTTGGACAGCAAGGAGATCAAACCAGTCAATCCAAACAGAAATCAACCCTGAGTACTCATTGGGAACAGTGAAGCTGAAATTCCAATTCTTTGGCCACCTGGTGCCAAGAGGCCAACTTATTTGAAAAGACTCGGTTGCAGGGAGAGAAGGGGGAGACAGAGGATGAGATGGTTAGGCAACATCACCAACTCAATGGACAAGAATCTGAGTAAACTCTGGGAGATAGTGAAGCACAGGGAGGCCTGGTGAGCTGCAGCCCATGGGGTCCGCAAAGAGTCGGACACAACTTAGCAACTGAACAGCAACATTCCACTGTATCAATACCACTGGCAAATCCAGGTGTTAATGACTTCAAAAAGTGGCCAAACTGCAGAGAGCTGCCTCATCAAAGGTGATATTCCTACCACAGGTAGCATGCACTCAAGAATAATGAAACAAGTTGTTATGAAGACATGGCCATCTGCCCTAACTGGGACAATTTTGAAAGACCATTGTAGCTCCAGGTCATTCCATGAGGAAATTGTCACAGCTCTGTTTCCTCCTCCGCCACCCACTATGCTTTCTTCCTCTACCTGCCACAGGTGTTGATCTTAAGGGCACCCTTAATAAATATTCTGAAGGCTAAATTCTATATCAGAGTCAGTTGTTAGGCACCTAACCAGTGACATTTGTTGCTGATTAGTCGCTAAGTCATGTCCGATTCTTTTGTGATCCCATGGACTGTAGCCCACCAGGCTCCTCTGTCCATGGAATTTCCCAGACAAGAATACTAGAGGGGGTTGCCATTTCCTTCTCCAGGAGGTCTTCTGAAACAGGGATTGAGCCCAGGTCTCCTACATTGCAGACAGGTTCCTTATCACTGAGCCACCAGGGAAGGCAAACCTGTGATATAAACCAACCCAAATCCTCAATATCCACTGACACCACTATTATTTCTGATTGGGCTCAAGGGGAATCATGCATAAAAAGATATTGTAAGAAGAAACATAATATGAAAAAGAAACACATTTCATCTAATGAAAATTCTCCCTATAAAACATTCATGAAGCAGAGGAAAATTTTAACCAAAAAATCCTTAAGTAATTATTTGCTTGTGATAAAATCCCCTCATAACAAGTGTCACAAACTGAAAACAGAAGAGAGGGAAAGTAAAGATGCGAGTCAAGAATTATGTTTAATGAATGAATATGTTTTAAATAACTCATAATTATGTTAGAAATAAACATGAAATTGAAAATGTCAATGAAGAAAGCCATGACTATAGTCAAGACAAAGAGAATGAAATAAGGGATTTAAAGAATAAGACAATGAAATAAAATAAGAAGCAAATGGCATCATTGATTGGTATATGATACAAAAATAGAAGCAGTTTTGTATTAAGAGTTTATGAAGAAGAGAAACCAAACAATGAAGTAGAACAAATATTTAAACTATCTAAGAAGTTTTTGTAGAAATAAAGAGTTGACTCTTATATAGAAATAGTCCATAGTGTATATATGGAAATTCATGCCTTGATGATGTATTCCAACATAGTAAAATGATTAGATTTTGACAAACAAAAGAATAAGCAGGATTCCCAGGAAAANGTGGTCTATGGGGTTGCACAGAGTTGGACACGACTGAAGTGACTTAGCAGCAGCAGCAGCTACAGTTCCTGGTATAGGGGTCCTGAAAGTTCTGTAAGTTCATGACTGATAAGAGCACTAGGAGCATCCTTTGTTCTAATACATGTTCTTTGATTCTGGTGCCTGACACAGAGCCCCAAAATCTCTTGGAATTTCCTAGGTGATAGGAGTGACTGTTCTAATGACGTGACTTTGGGTGAACTCCTTGACAGTTTCTGGATGGGGCCCTGTTCTCTGAAAGACCAAGCCATGAGGTGAAAGGTTGAAACTTTCAGTACTGCCTCTGCCTATCTCCTCTAGAGACAAGAGAGGAGCTAGAAGTGGAGTTAACAGCTCATCATGCCTATATGATGAAGTGCCCATATAAATCCCCAAAATATAGGGTTCAGAGAGCTGCTGAGTTGGTGAAAACATCTAAAAGCTGGGAAGTGGTGCACTCCAACTACATGGGGACAGAGCTCCTGCATTTGACCTCCCCTCCTCCTTTTAGACCTCCCTGCTCTGTATTGCTTTATCTGGCTGTTTGTTGTTGTTTAGTTGCTAAGTCATGTCTGACTTTTTTGTGATCCAACAGATTCCTCTGTCCATGACATTTCCCAGTCAGGAACACTGGGGTTGGTTGCCGTTTCCTTCTCCAGGGAATTTTCCTAATCCAGGGATTGAACTTGCATCTCCTTCATTGGCAGATGTGTTCTTTACCATAGAGCCACCAGGGAAGCCCTCTCTGACTGTTCATCTGTATTTTTAAAAATTATATCTTATAATAAACTAGTAAGCATAATTAGGTGTTTCCTTGAGTTCTGTGAGCCCTTCTACAAAATGGTCCAATCCAGAGAGAGGGCTATGGAAAAGTTGATTTATAGCTGGTTGGCAGAATTAGGGATGAAGATTAATTGACATCTATAATGAAGAGGGGAACTATTGTGGGACTGAGTCCTATGGGATCTGATGCCATCTCCAGATAGATAGTGTCAGAAGTGAGTTAAATTTTGGGACACTCAGCTGGTGTCAGAGTATTGCTTGATTGGGGAAAACCCCCACATATCTGGCATCAGAAGTGTTGTGAATGTGGTAGAGTGTGAAAGCAAAGGAGACCCACAGGAGGAGTGTATGTTTCCAATTCAGTAGTTAAAAGGACAGTTAGAGTGGGCTCAAGGAAAGGGGAGAGGAATACTTATAACAATGAACTCCTCTGAGGTGTTTTATTGTAGAAAGAAAAAGTAGAAATGGAGCAGAAATAGAGGAGCATGTGAAATAAAGCAAAACTTTTAACATGGGAGAAAGTATACTGTTCATGTTTTGGAAAAGATTTTGTGCAGAAGGAAAATTTTAAGATATTGGAAAGAAATGTGAAAGGTATGAGGCAATGTGTTCAAGTGGATGAGAAGAAATAATATATTAAGCATAAATGGAGTGTTTGGGCTTTGCTAGGATAACAGAAAGTTATAATTATTGATCAATTGTGCAATTTTTCAAAGAAGTGGATGAGGAGATGATGGAGGTGAAGGACTGTGAAAGATGGTAGGATCTTTGGCTTTGTAGACTATGGCAGGTCAAAAAAATTGCAGAGTTGGAAACTAGCAGGCATCAGCAAGAATTAGAGAGTAATAGTGACTTACTATGGATATCAGGTTAAGGATTCTGGACTTTGTTATTAATTAGAAAGAAGAGGAATGGCAATATCTGATTCCATCATCTCCTTTTCCTTTCCTCTTTCTCCTAGCTGTTCTGTGAAGAATGGATGGGTTATAGTTGGGACTGGAGAATATGAGAAACAATATTGAAAGCTGGAGACATTTGAATTGTATTTTTTTAAAATTTAAATTATGAAAGGATGATAAAAATTTATAGGAGACTTTAAAATATAGAAAGTGAAAGTGAAGTCGCTCAGTCGCTCAGTCGTGTCTGACTCTTTGTGACCCGTGGACTGTAGCCCACCTGCCTCCTCTGTCCATGGGATTCTCCAGTCAAGAATACTGGAGTGGGTTGCCATTTCCTTTTTCCTTCTTGAACCCAGGGATCGAACCCAGGTCGCCTGCATTGCAGACAGACGCTTTCACCTCTGAGACACCAGGGAAGCCCTAAAATATAGAACAAAGTTACATATAGTTCCACTATATATTATAGCTATATTCTTTTTTTTTAATTTATTTTTTTATTATTTTTTTAAATTTGACTTTACAATACTCTATTGGGTTTGCCATACATCAACATGAATCCACCNCTTTTAAATTTGTATAGAGAAGGAAAAAATATCACTAGTCTGTTTCCTCCTGTCTCTTAAGAGAGATAAATGTTTGACACTTGCAGGATTTTTTCTCCATTTGGAGACCCCTGGCCTTCCTGTCTGTTACCCTCTCAACATCCCTGCAAACAATGGGCTGCTGCAGCTTTTTAATTTTGCAAATTAAATGGTATAAAATGAGATCTTATCTTTATTTGCATCTCTGTAGCTATTAAATTTCAACTCTAATTTCAACAAAAGTATTATATGTGTTCTTTATTAATGTAATTCATTCAGCGCTCTTTTAAAAAATTTCCTATATTATTCTCTGTATATATGCACAAAATACATATATGCATTTTTTTTCAAAATTTCAAATACTTCCCTCAAGTTTTTGCCCACTAATTTTGTTGGATATATACATTATTGAGGAGAAAGTCCTACTTTTAGAAAGCAAATTCAACAATTTTTACTTTTAAATTAATCCTTTTGGGTGGTGGGAGAGGGGGAAGAAACATCAATATACCTTGTAGCACAGAAGAAACAATATGCAAACAGGGGCACACTTATGTCACCCCCACTCCTCCTGGACATGTCCATTCCTATCCCCCAAGAAAAGGCAAACCCAGGACGACTGCCCAGAAGAACCTAAGTTAGTTACAGGCTCTGATAGAAACTAAGCCCTTAGGAGTCAAGGCTGGAAAGGATAGACACCAGCACTTAGGCCCCCTTAAGTGTCCANTTCCTATCCCCCAAGAAAAGGCAAACCCAGGACGACTGCCCAGAAGAACCTAAGTTAGTTACAGGCTCTGATAGAAACTAAGCCCTTAGGAGTCAAGGCTGGAAAGGATAGACACCAGCACTTAGGCCCCCTTAAGTGTCCACTACTTAACTAATCATGTATATGGCAAGGGAGGAACAACACACCATAGGCCAGTTCTCCCAAGGCTCTAGAGTTTCAAGTCTGAAAATCTAACTTAAGAAATAATTCTGTACTAACAGTATACTCCTAATATTCTGCCATATTATATACTATTAACTTTCTAGTATTATCTTTTNCAATACTAAGGTATTTACAAAGGACGAACAGAGGTTAGAGGAACAGGAATGGAAGAAAGAGGAGGAGAAAAAGAGAATCAACCTAATAAACACCAGACTTTTTCAGAGCAATGCAGAACACTAAAATGAAATCCATCAGATTTCTAAGAAATTTAAAGTTCAAAGGGTGGACCAAGGACTTGTATTCAACAAAGTTGTGCTTTAAGGAACAAGAAATTGGGAAAAGAGTTTGAAACACCCAACAACTCAGGGAATATTGCATTCTTGAATACTTTTTTTTAAAGTTGTCTATAAAACAAGCTTTGTCACCCAAAGTTTGGCAGCAGAGTGAAGGGGATGATGAGACAGTCCCAAAGTATCAACTTGAAGATTATTCATTACAAAGAGGAAATGATACTTTAACAATGAAGAAAATCAGTGATCCAAGTCAAAATCACCAAGGATGGTCTAAACACACATCAGAAGGAAAAAAGGCAAACCTAGTTACCCAACACCTAACCTAGGTTCTTCCAAATTATTAATGTTATTAGAGAAATAAAATTCTGGAGAAATATTCTAGATTAAAGAGAGCTAAAGAAATATGAAAACTAAATTCAGTGTATTAACTATAATTGCAATCTGTTTTTAAAATGCTGTAAGACCTATTAGGCAATTGAGCAAACATGAATTTGTTATCAACACTAAATTCCTTGAATGTGACCATTGTACTGTGGTTTTATCACAAGAGCATCCTTGTTCTTGGGCAAACCCTGGGAGATAATGGGAGAAAGGGAGGCCTGGCATGCTGCAGTCCAAGGGGTTACAAAGAGTCAGATACTACTGGGAGACTGAACAGCAACAACAATCCTTGTTCTTAGAAAACTCTTTGCTGTAGTACTTAGAGGTGATGTGCCATTATTCCTACAACTGATTCTCAAATGGTTCACCAGAGGAACATATGGTTATATATATTTATCTAAAAAGATAAACAAGGTCCGTCTAGTCAAGGCTATGGTTTTTCCAGTAGTCATGTATGAATGTGAGAGTTGGACTATAAAGAAAGCTAAGTGCTGAAGAATTGATGCTTTTGAACTGTGGTGTTGGAGAAGACCCTTGAGAGTCCCTTGGACTACAGGGAGATCCAACCAATTCATTCTAAAGGAAATCAGTCTTGAATAGCCATTGGAAGGACTGATAATGAAGCTGAAACTCCAATACTTTGGCCACCTGATGCAAATAACTGACTCATTTGAAAAGACCTTGATCCTGGGAAAGATTAAAGGCAGAAGGAGAAGCAGATGACAGAGGATAAGATGTTTGGATGGCATCACAGACTCAATGGACATGAGTTGGAGTAAATTCTGGTAATTGGCAACGGACAGGGAGGCCTGGTAAGTTGCAGTCCATGGGGTCACAAAGAGTCAGACTTGACTGAGCAACTGGACTGAACTGAACTGAAAAAGATAAAAACTATGGCAAAACATATGATTTTGATAATAAAATCATCATGCATGTAGGTAAAACTATTCATTTAACTTTTTGTTTTTGAGATTTTCAATATAAGTTATAGGGGCTAAGTACACTTGAATTCTCACCAAGAGTATAATATATCTTCAAACAGAATTATCAGGCTAATTAGTATATTGGGCGTGTGCTCAGTCATTTCAGTCATATCCAACTCTTTGAAACCTGATGGACTGTAGCCCTCCAGTCTCCTCTGTCTGTGAGATTTCCCAGGCAAGAATACTGGAGTAAGTTGCCCTTTCCTTCTCCAGGGGATCTTCCCAACCCAGGGATTGAACCTGTGTCTCTTGTGTCTTCTGCATAGGCAGGCAGATTTTTTACCACTGAACCACATAGAAAACTTAATGCGTTAAAACTAGCTAGAAACTAGGATAAAATTCACATGTCATCAAGTTTTTCAAAGTAATAGTTGTGAATTTCTTGACTAGCTAGAAAGAAAAAGAACAGTAAAATAAATAATTTGGAAACTTTAAAATGGTGATGCTTAACTGTAGTGAATTTATTTTTGAGTTTGCTCTTAAGAATAAACAAGATATAAGAAAATAAGTATAGACTCAGTTATCCCTCCCCGATATATGTTAATAAGGTAATTGAAAACTCAAGTTCCAGTCTAAAACATATTTCTGGTAGAGAAAACCACTTTATACAATACTGAGCAAAGCTCTTCAGATCATGGCTGAACTGAAGTGATGGGATGTGGCAGTGGTACTCCTTAGGGACTCTGCTTCCCTCTCTTAGCACTACTGTCGCCATGACAACCTGGATTGCATGTACTACATTAGCTAATTGATGCTCCATCAGTCTTAACATTTTCTTCCACGTTCTTCTCCCAGAACATCACAAACTACTTTTGTTCTTAAGAGAGCAGTGTATCAGAAGGCCTTGACTCTAGTTAAACGGAGACAGGAGATGGTGGGCTCCAGGCTAGACATTTACAACTAGCCTCCCGTTTATATTTCTTGAGGCAAGAAATAGATGGACTACAGGTTAGACTCCTATAGCCAGCATCCTGTTTACACTTCCAGATAGAAATAACATCAGGAACAAAGTAAAGAGCTGGACTTTGCCTCCAGAGGATCCTTTAAGATAGCAATAATGGAGGGGCAGAGAGGAGCTGAGTTCTGCCCAGATAAAAGATAAAGTGACCGCATATTTTCATTCTTGCAGTCAAAGCAACCTCCCTGACTACACATGTTCAGAAAGACTCCTTGGGATCAAAAAGGAGGAAGCACCACCCTATAATAGGTGATACCAAGCATCCATGGGCTTCTGCCCTGGAATCCATCTTGGCTAAAAGTTGCAAACACATGTTGGGCAGGGTCCTGCTGCTGCTGCTGCTAAGTCGCTTCAGTTGTGTCTGACTCTGTGAAACCCCATAGACAGCAGCCCACCAGGCTCTGTTGTCCCTGGGATTCTCCAGGCAAGAACGCTGGAGTGGGTTGCCATCTCCTTCTCCAATGTATGAAAGTGAAAAGTGAAAGGGAAATCGCTCAGTCATGTCAGACTCTTCACAACCCCATGGACTGCAGCCTACCAGGCTCCTCCGTCCATGGGATTTTCCAGGCAAGGGGAGGGTCCTAGGGCAAGTCAAGTGTGGAAAAAGAAAGAGGAGAATTGATTAAAGGTAAACAAAGACCCAGGGACTTCTTAGGTAGCTCAGTAATAAAGACTCTGCCTACCAATGAAGGAGACATGGGCTTGATCCCTGGGTCAGGAAGATCCCTTGGAGGAGGAAATGGCAACCCCCTCCAGTAACCTTATCTGGAAAATTCCATGGACAGAGAGCCTGGTGGGCTATAGATGCAAAGAGTGACTGAGCACGCATGGAAACGAAGACCCAGAACTGCCCTCTATAAATGATTTATAAATGATCAGACCATGGGGTTCTCCAGGCGATAAATGATTTAACAGTCTCTTTACTGGGCTCCTCCTCACTAAGGAGGATACCCACACCCTTCTCCCTGGGTATGTATCTTTGTCTTGCTTCTGTCTTAACTAAACAGTTTCACTCTGAGCTCTCCTGTGCTCAGGCTCCAATAATAAGCTTTGTGTCTCTTTTCACAGTTTTTGCCTCCTTGAAGCATTCTTGCTTTCAAGCAGGGCAAGAGCCAGAGGAACTTTGCTTTTAATCTCTAACCTTGCTGGTCTAGCAGCTAAGATCCCTGGCTTTCATCCAGGCTACACACATCAGATTCCTAGGCAAGGAACTAGAATTTTGCTTCAAGCTACCAGTCAGGGCTGTCTCTTCAAGATCAAAGCATATGCAAAAAGTTCTATATACTAATAACCACTTTGGGTATGCTGTCTCAATTCCAATATTTCATCCACCAAACTGAGGATCCATCTTTCAAAATGAAATATTAGTTTTTGCACAGCCAGCAAAAGGGCTCAAAGAAAGTTCTCTGCTTTCTGCTCAGTCATGTCTGACTCTTTGCAACCCCATGGGCTGTAGCCCACCAGGGTCCTCTGTCCCTGGGATTTCCCAAGCAAGAATACTGAAGTAGGTTGCCAATGCTTGCCCTAGGTCATCTTCCTGATCCAGGGACTGAAGTTATGTCTCTTGTGAACCCTGCATTGACAGGTGGATTCTCACCAGGGAAGCCCTCAAAAAAGCTACCAGATACAATTAACTTAATTGTCTATGCATAAATACACATTAATTAGAAAAGAATTACAAAAATCACTACTGAAATGGCATTCCATCTTTGCAGTTGATCACATCTTCTCATATAATTTTTACAGGAACATTTTCTGAATTTTCATAATCATTACTGCTTTTTTGTGTGGACTTTTACATGTGTATTTTTATAATATAAAATAATATTTATTAGTTTCCTTTTGTTCATTATTGTAACTTGCAGGTGTTTTGGACCAGCCACTTCCTATATTATTATAGTTTGTCCTACACCGCCTTGCTAGGATTTACTAAAATTCCTACTAGGCTGTATAGCTCTGGAGGTCAAGGACACTATTTTTCTTTACTCACAGTTGAAAGCCCAGCTGATAGTAAAGTTCAGGGTTGTCAGATGTGGGAGGCTAAATGACATCCACTCCAAAAATATCCCTTTCCTAATTCCTAGAACATGTGAGTAGGTTACCTTCTATGACAAAAGAAAACTTGCAGATCTGACTGCCTTAAGGATTTTGGGATGGGGACGTTATCCTAGATGTCCCGTTGGACTCACTGTAACCACAAGGGTACTCATAGGAGGGAGGCAGGAAAATCCGAGATCCGAAGGTGCCCTGCTGGCTTTTAAGATGGAAGAAATGGCCAGGAGGAAGCAGGTGACCTCCTGAAGCTGGAAAAGACATGAGGAAATAGATTCTTGCTCTGGCTGAAAAATATAGCCTGCCGTATCTGTAAACAAAGGCCACCACTACAACCAACGTAGACTGTGATCCCTGAAGGAACTCAGGATGGAGACAAGCAGACTGCCCCTTTGCCAAGCCCTCAGGCCCTGCAGCCATCCTCCGGTGTGCGCCCTGAAGGGCCTCAGAAAGAAGAGGATACTGGGCCCAGATAGCCACATATGTTCCTCAATTGCTCAGTTTTGTCTGACTCTTTGCAGTCCCATGGACTGTAGCCCACCAGACTCCTCTGTCCATGGAAACTTCCTGGCAAGAATACTGGAGCAGATTACCATTCCTCACTCCAGGGGATCCTCTGAACCAAGGGACTGAACCAGAGTCTTAAGTCCCCTGTATTGGCAGTCAGGTTCTTTACCGCTAGCACCACCTGGAAAGCCCCTTAGACAGCTAAGGTGCTTATCAAAATGACAGTTTCAGTGATCCCAGATCCTTGCATCTTCCCACACAAAGAAACCACTACATTCATTAACTTGAGTTATCTGGTTTCCTTTAATTAACATTAGCAATCTGATGTTCCAACTACCTGGTTTTTGTTGCAAAACTCCTATAGATCTTAATTCTTCCCTCACCTTTTTGGAATAGTCCCTCAGAGACATCTGAGAGGCTATCTCATGAGTTTAAATCTTCAGGAAGTTCACCAAATAAAATATAATTCTTAACCATTAGTTCTACATTTTTCTCCCCAGTGGACACCAGACTTAAGAAGAAATAAGCCTCACTGACACTATTGCCTATAATACAATGAGACTTATTTTAAATTTTGACCTCCATAATTCTAAGTTTATGTTGTTTTAAGCCATTATCTCACATGATAGCAAAGTAATACTCAAAATTCTCCAAGCTAGGCTTCAACAGTACATGAACTGAGAACTTCCAGATGTTCAAGCTGAATTTAGAAAAGGCTGAGGAACCAGAGATTAAATTGCCAACATCCGTTAGATCATAAAAAAAGCAAGAGAATTCCAGAGAAACATCTAATTCTGCTTCATTGACTATGCTAAAGCCTTTGATTATGTGTATCACAACGAACTGTGAAACATTCTTCAAGAGATGGGAATACCAGACCACCTTGCCTGCCTCCTGAGAAATCTGTATGCAGGTCAAGAAGCAACAGAACTGGATACGGGACAACAGACTGCCTCCAAATTGGGAAAGGAGTACATCAAGGCTGTATACTGTCACCGTGCTTATTTAACTTATATGCAGCATACGTCATGCGAAATGCCAGGCTGGATGAAGCGCAAATTGGAATCAAGGCTGCCCGGAGAAAAATCAATAGCCACAGATATGCAGATAACATAGCCCTCGTGGCAGAAAGTGAATAGGAAATGAAGAGCCTCTTGGTGAAAGTGAAAGAGGAGAGTGAAAAAGTTGGCTTAAAACTCAGCGTTCAAAAAAATGAAGATCATGGCACCCAGTCCCATCACTTCAAGGCAAATGGTGGAGAAATAACAGGAACACTGAGAAACTTTATTTTCTTGGGCTCCAAAATCACTGGCGATGGTGACTGCAACCATGAAATTAAAAGAAGCTTGCTCCTTGGAAGAAAAGCTATGACCAACCTAGGCAGCATATTAAAAAGCAGATACATCACTTTGCTGACCAAGGTCTGTATAGTCAAAGATATGGTTTTTTCCAGTAGTCATATATG